>JAYRCI010000086.1:0-38081 GCA_038088585.1 Chrysina gloriosa | reverse complement strand
CTTTATATTGTAGTAAAGTACATAAAATATCAATCATAAATATAAGATAAAACGCAAACAAACACAATTTTACATAAAATGGAACCAATATATTGTAATCACTTAATTAATTGAAAAATTCATGTCGGAATTTGGAAGTTATTTTGCTTCAGAATATACATATTCGGATCGGTAATTACGTAGAACATATCGGTTCGAACGTAAAACGCATAGGTTTCGAGAAAACTCGTAAAATAGACCTAATATAGGGGTGAATATAGGGCGAAAATGGACAAAGTTCAAGCGCTCGTAGCGCCTAAACTATCAACGATAGAAAGTCGATCCGGGGCTGATTCTGAATCAGAAGAACGAGATCTTTCGAATGGTGCGGGAGGGAATATCGTAGCTCGTAAAATATTAATTCCGGGGGTGCAAATTAACGATTTTTTGCGTTTTTTCGCGGTTTTTTGCGATTTTCTCGACAACCGTTGGAGTAAACTAAAATAATCCTACGCCGTTGAATTCGGCACGTCGAGGCGCATCGATTGACGTAGGAATGAACCTCCTAAGTCCCACAGGAGCGAAAATGGGTATGTGATTTTAGCGATTTTTAACGATTTTTTGAGGTTTTTGCATTTTCTCGGCGATCGTTTGAAATAATCCAAACAAATCATATACCGTTGGAATCAGCGCGTCAAGACGCGTCGATTGGTGTATGATTGAACGCGATCGGACGAGGTTAAACTTTAAACGCCCATATCTCCGTAACGGTTGGAGCTACGTGGTTAATAATGCCAGATTTGGAATCTACTCGTCGAGACCTATCCGATAGGTCTATTTCGAACGCAATCGGACGAACTTTTCTTTAGCTCGAGAACGGTAAGAGATACAGCCTCCGGGATGGAAGATTTGGATTCTACGGGCCAAAATCTATCGGATAGACATATTTTGAACGCGATTGGACGCAAAAAATATTTTGGTCCAAAAAATTTCTACCTCAAAGCATAGAAATTTTGTCGGTTTTTCGAGATAGCACACTTGCGATAGGACTAGCCAGTTCAAACTCGGTAGGCTCAAAGTACTCGTTGATGTGATTAAGACGAAACAAACCGGAGGTCCCTAGCTCTTACCGTTCCGGAGATATGGTAGTTTGAAGTTTGCAAAAATTCCTTAGCTCGAATTAGCATAATTTCGTTCTAGCGCGAAAACTATAGGAGATAGCGCTTTCGTTCTTGTTCCATTCGATTCCTAGACGAAATTTACGTGTAGAAAGGTCTACCCTATCTGGATCGAGCCATAAATAAAGTGGTGAGAGCGATTTGAAGTTTAGGCTTAAACGAAAATATCGATTTTTAACGAAATTTTCGTCATTCGAGGAAAAATTCATGTCGGAATTTCGAAGTTATCTTGCTTCAGAATATACATATTCGGATCGGTAATTACGTAGAACATATCGGTTCGAACGTAAAACGCATAGGTTTCGAGAAAACTCGTAAAATAGACCTAATATAGGGGTGAATATAGGGCGAAAATGGACAAAGTTCAAGCGCTCGTAGCGCCTAAACTATCAACGATAGAAAGTCGATCCGGGGCTGATTCTGAATCAGAAGAACGAGATCTTTCGAATGGTGGGGGAGGGAATATCGTAGCTCGTAAAATATTAATTCCGGGGGTGCAAATTAACGATTTTTGCGTTTTTTTCGCGGTTTTTGCGATTTTCTCGACAACCGTTGGAGTAAACTAAAATAATCATACGCCGTTGAATTCGGCACGTCGAGGCGCATCGATTGACGTAGGAATGAACCTCCTAAGTCCCACAGGAGCGAAAATGGGTATGTGATTTTAGCGATTTTTAACGACTTTTTGAGGTTTTTGCATTTTCTCGGCGATCGTTTGAAATAATCCAAACAAATCATATACCGTTGGAATCAGCGCGTCAAGACGCGTCGATTGGTGTATGATTGAACGCGATCGGACGAGGTTAAACTTTAAACGCCCATATCTCCGTAACGGTTGGAGCTACGTGGTTAATAATGCCAGATTTGGAATCTACTCGTCGAGACCTATCCGATAGGTCTATTTCGAACGCAATCGGACGAACTTTTCTTTAGCTCGAGAACGGTAAGAGATACAGCCTCCGGGATGGAAGATTTGGATTCTACGGGCCAAAATCTATCGGATAGACATATTTTGAACGCGATTGGACGCAAAAAATATTTTGGTCCAAAAAATTTCTACCTCAAAGCATAGAAATTTTGTCGGTTTTTCGAGATAGCACACTTGCGATAGGACTAGCCAGTTCAAACTCGGTAGGCTCAAAGTACTCGTTGATGTGATTAAGACGAAACAAACCGGAGGTCCCTAGCTCTTACCGTTCCGGAGATATGGTAGTTTGAAGTTTGCAAAAATTCCTTAGCTCGAATTAGCATAATTTCGTTCTAGCGCGAAAACTATAGGAGATAGCGCTTTCGTTCTTGTTCCATTCGATTCCTAGACGAAATTTACGTGTAGAAAGGTCTACCCTATCTGGATCGAGCCATAAATAAAGTGGTGAGAGCGATTTGAAGTTTAGGCTTAAACGAAAATATCGATTTTTAACGAAATTTTCGTCATTCGAGGAAAAATTCATGTCGGAATTTCGAAGTTATCTTGCTTCAGAATATACATATTCGGATCGGTAATTACGTAGAACATATCGGTTCGAACGTAAAACGCATAGGTTTCGAGAAAACTCGTAAAATAGACCTAATATAGGGGTGAATATAGGGCGAAAATGGACAAAGTTCAAGCGCTCGTAGCGCCTAAACTATCAACGATAGAAAGTCGATCCGGGGCTGATTCTGAATCAGAAGAACGAGATCTTTCGAATGGTGCGGGAGGGAATATCGTAGCTCGTAAAATATTAATTCCGGGGGTGCAAATTAACGATTTTTTGCGTTTTTTCGCGGTTTTTTGCGATTTTCTCGACAACCGTTGGAGTAAACTAAAATAATCCTACGCCGTTGAATTCGGCACGTCGAGGCGCATCGATTGACGTAGGAATGAACCTCCTAAGTCCCACAGGAGCGAAAATGGGTATGTGATTTTAGCGATTTTTAACGATTTTTTGAGGTTTTTTGCATTTTCTCGGCGATCGTTTGAAATAATCCAAACAAATCATATACCGTTGGAATCAGCGCGTCAAGACGCGTCGATTGGTGTATGATTGAACGCGATCGGACGAGGTTAAACTTTAAACGCCCATATCTCCGTAACGGTTGGAGCTACGTGGTTAATAATGCCAGATTTGGAATCTACTCGTCGAGACCTATCCGATAGGTCTATTTCGAACGCAATCGGACGAACTTTTCTTTAGCTCGAGAACGGTAAGAGATACAGCCTCCGGGATGGAAGATTTGGATTCTACGGGCCAAAATCTATCGGATAGACATATTTTGAACGCGATTGGACGCAAAAAATATTTTGGTCCAAAAAATTTCTACCTCAAAGCATAGAAATTTTGTCGGTTTTTCGAGATAGCACACTTGCGATAGGACTAGCCAGTTCAAACTCGGTAGGCTCAAAGTACTCGTTGATGTGATTAAGACGAAACAAACCGGAGGTCCCTAGCTCTTACCGTTCCGGAGATATGGTAGTTTGAAGTTTGCAAAAATTCCTTAGCTCGAATTAGCATAATTTCGTTCTAGCGCGAAAACTATAGGAGATAGCGCTTTCGTTCTTGTTCCATTCGATTCCTAGACGAAATTTACGTGTAGAAAGGTCTACCCTATCTGGATCGAGCCATAAATAAAGTGGTGAGAGCGATTTGAAGTTTAGGCTTAAACGAAAATATCGATTTTTAACGAAATTTTCGTCATTCGAGGAAAAATTCATGTCGGAATTTCGAAGTTATCTTGCTTCAGAATATACATATTCGGATCGGTAATTACGTAGAACATATCGGTTCGAACGTAAAACGCATAGGTTTCGAGAAAACTCGTAAAATAGACCTAATATAGGGGTGAATATAGGGCGAAAATGGACAAAGTTCAAGCGCTCGTAGCGCCTAAACTATCAACGATAGAAAGTCGATCCGGGGCTGATTCTGAATCAGAAGAACGAGATCTTTCGAATGGTGCGGGAGGGAATATCGTAGCTCGTAAAATATTAATTCCGGGGGTGCAAATTAACGATTTTTTGCGTTTTTTTCGCGGTTTTTTGCGATTTTCTCGACAACCGTTGGAGTAAACTAAAATAATCCTACGCCGTTGAATTCGGCACGTCGAGGCGCATCGATTGACGTAGGAATGAACCTCCTAAGTCCCACAGGAGCGAAAATGGGTATGTGATTTTAGCGATTTTTAACGATTTTTTGAGGTTTTTGCATTTTCTCGGCGATCGTTTGAAATAATCCAAACAAATCATATACCGTTGGAATCAGCGCGTCAAGACGCGTCGATTGGTGTATGATTGAACGCGATCGGACGAGGTTAAACTTTAAACGCCCATATCTCCGTAACGGTTGGAGCTACGTGGTTAATAATGCCAGATTTGGAATCTACTCGTCGAGACCTATCCGATAGGTCTATTTCGAACGCAATCGGACGAACTTTTCTTTAGCTCGAGAACGGTAAGAGATACAGCCTCCGGGATGGAAGATTTGGATTCTACGGGCCAAAATCTATCGGATAGACATATTTTGAACGCGATTGGACGCAAAAAATATTTTGGTCCAAAAAATTTCTACCTCAAAGCATAGAAATTTTGTCGGTTTTTCGAGATAGCACACTTGCGATAGGACTAGCCAGTTCAAACTCGGTAGGCTCAAAGTACTCGTTGATGTGATTAAGACGAAACAAACCGGAGGTCCCTAGCTCTTACCGTTCCGGAGATATGGTAGTTTGAAGTTTGCAAAAATTCCTTAGCTCGAATTAGCATAATTTCGTTCTAGCGCGAAAACTATAGGAGATAGCGCTTTCGTTCTTGTTCCATTCGATTCCTAGACGAAATTTACGTGTAGAAAGGTCTACCCTATCTGGATCGAGCCATAAATAAAGTGGTGAGAGCGATTTGAAGTTTAGGCTTAAACGAAAATATCGATTTTTAACGAAATTTTCGTCATTCGAGGAAAAATTCATGTCGGAATTTCGAAGTTATCTTGCTTCAGAATATACATATTCGGATCGGTAATTACGTAGAACATATCGGTTCGAACGTAAAACGCATAGGTTTCGAGAAAACTCGTAAAATAGACCTAATATAGGGGTGAATATAGGGCGAAAATGGACAAAGTTCAAGCGCTCGTAGCGCCTAAACTATCAACGATAGAAAGTCGATCCGGGGCTGATTCTGAATCAGAAGAACGAGATCTTTCGAATGGTGCGGGAGGGAATATCGTAGCTCGTAAAATATTAATTCCGGGGGTGCAAATTAACGATTTTTTGCGTTTTTTTCGCGGTTTTTTGCGATTTTCTCGACAACCGTTGGAGTAAACTAAAATAATCATACGCCGTTGAATTCGGCACGTCGAGGCGCATCGATTGACGTAGGAATGAACCTCCTAAGTCCCACAGGAGCGAAAATGGGTATGTGATTTTAGCGATTTTTAACGATTTTTTGAGGTTTTTGCATTTTCTCGGCGATCGTTTGAAATAATCCAAACAAATCATATACCGTTGGAATCAGCGCGTCAAGACGCGTCGATTGGTGTATGATTGAACGCGATCGGACGAGGTTAAACTTTAAACGCCCATATCTCCGTAACGGTTGGAGCTACGTGGTTAATAATGCCAGATTTGGAATCTACTCGTCGAGACCTATCCGATAGGTCTATTTCGAACGCAATCGGACGAACTTTTCTTTAGCTCGAGAACGGTAAGAGATACAGCCTCCGGGATGGAAGATTTGGATTCTACGGGCCAAAATCTATCGGATAGACATATTTTGAACGCGATTGGACGCAAAAAATATTTTGGTCCAAAAAATTTCTACCTCAAAGCATAGAAATTTTGTCGGTTTTTCGAGATAGCACACTTGCGATAGGACTAGCCAGTTCAAACTCGGTAGGCTCAAAGTACTCGTTGATGTGATTAAGACGAAACAAACCGGAGGTCCCTAGCTCTTACCGTTCCGGAGATATGGTAGTTTGAAGTTTGCAAAAATTCCTTAGCTCGAATTAGCATAATTTCGTTCTAGCGCGAAAACTATAGGAGATAGCGCTTTCGTTCTTGTTCCATTCGATTCCTAGACGAAATTTACGTGTAGAAAGGTCTACCCTATCTGGATCGAGCCATAAATAAAGTGGTGAGAGCGATTTGAAGTTTAGGCTTAAACGAAAATATCGATTTTTAACGAAATTTTCGTCATTCGAGGAAAAATTCATGTCGGAATTTCGAAGTTATCTTGCTTCAGAATATACATATTCGGATCGGTAATTACGTAGAACATATCGGTTCGAACGTAAAACGCATAGGTTTCGAGAAAACTCGTAAAATAGACCTAATATAGGGGTGAATATAGGGCGAAAATGGACAAAGTTCAAGCGCTCGTAGCGCCTAAACTATCAACGATAGAAAGTCGATCCGGGGCTGATTCTGAATCAGAAGAACGAGATCTTTCGAATGGTGCGGGAGGGAATATCGTAGCTCGTAAAATATTAATTCCGGGGGTGCAAATTAACGATTTTTTGCGTTTTTTCGCGGTTTTTTGCGATTTTCTCGACAACCGTTGGAGTAAACTAAAATAATCCTACGCCGTTGAATTCGGCACGTCGAGGCGCATCGATTGACGTAGGAATGAACCTCCTAAGTCCCACAGGAGCGAAAATGGGTATGTGATTTTAGCGATTTTTAACGATTTTTTGAGGTTTTTGCATTTTCTCGGCGATCGTTTGAAATAATCCAAACAAATCATATACCGTTGGAATCAGCGCGTCAAGACGCGTCGATTGGTGTATGATTGAACGCGATCGGACGAGGTTAAACTTTAAACGCCCATATCTCCGTAACGGTTGGAGCTACGTGGTTAATAATGCCAGATTTGGAATCTACTCGTCGAGACCTATCCGATAGGTCTATTTCGAACGCAATCGGACGAACTTTTCTTTAGCTCGAGAACGGTAAGAGATACAGCCTCCGGGATGGAAGATTTGGATTCTACGGGCCAAAATCTATCGGATAGACATATTTTGAACGCGATTGGACGCAAAAAATATTTTGGTCCAAAAAATTTCTACCTCAAAGCATAGAAATTTTGTCGGTTTTTCGAGATAGCACACTTGCGATAGGACTAGCCAGTTCAAACTCGGTAGGCTCAAAGTACTCGTTGATGTGATTAAGACGAAACAAACCGGAGGTCCCTAGCTCTTACCGTTCCGGAGATATGGTAGTTTGAAGTTTGCAAAAATTCCTTAGCTCGAATTAGCATAATTTCGTTCTAGCGCGAAAACTATAGGAGATAGCGCTTTCGTTCTTGTTCCATTCGATTCCTAGACGAAATTTACGTGTAGAAAGGTCTACCCTATCTGGATCGAGCCATAAATAAAGTGGTGAGAGCGATTTGAAGTTTAGGCTTAAACGAAAATATCGATTTTTAACGAAATTTTCGTCATTCGAGGAAAAATTCATGTCGGAATTTCGAAGTTATCTTGCTTCAGAATATACATATTCGGATCGGTAATTACGTAGAACATATCGGTTCGAACGTAAAACGCATAGGTTTCGAGAAAACTCGTAAAATAGACCTAATATAGGGGTGAATATAGGGCGAAAATGGACAAAGTTCAAGCGCTCGTAGCGCCTAAACTATCAACGATAGAAAGTCGATCCGGGGCTGATTCTGAATCAGAAGAACGAGATCTTTCGAATGGTGCGGGAGGGAATATCGTAGCTCGTAAAATATTAATTCCGGGGGTGCAAATTAACGATTTTTTGCGTTTTTTCGCGGTTTTTGCGATTTTCTCGACAACCGTTGGAGTAAACTAAAATAATCCTACGCCGTTGAATTCGGCACGTCGAGGCGCATCGATTGACGTAGGAATGAACCTCCTAAGTCCCACAGGAGCGAAAATGGGTATGTGATTTTAGCGATTTTTAACGATTTTGAGGTTTTTGCATTTTCTCGGCGATCGTTTGAAATAATCCAAACAAATCATATACCGTTGGAATCAGCGCGTCAAGACGCGTCGATTGGTGTATGATTGAACGCGATCGGACGAGGTTAAACTTTAAACGCCCATATCTCCGTAACGGTTGGAGCTACGTGGTTAATAATGCCAGATTTGGAATCTACTCGTCGAGACCTATCCGATAGGTCTATTTCGAACGCAATCGGACGAACTTTTCTTTAGCTCGAGAACGGTAAGAGATACAGCCTCCGGGATGGAAGATTTGGATTCTACGGGCCAAAATCTATCGGATAGACATATTTTGAACGCGATTGGACGCAAAAAATATTTTGGTCCAAAAAATTTCTACCTCAAAGCATAGAAATTTTGTCGGTTTTTCGAGATAGCACACTTGCGATAGGACTAGCCAGTTCAAACTCGGTAGGCTCAAAGTACTCGTTGATGTGATTAAGACGAAACAAACCGGAGGTCCCTAGCTCTTACCGTTCCGGAGATATGGTAGTTTGAAGTTTGCAAAAATTCCTTAGCTCGAATTAGCATAATTTCGTTCTAGCGCGAAAACTATAGGAGATAGCGCTTTCGTTCTTGTTCCATTCGATTCCTAGACGAAATTTACGTGTAGAAAGGTCTACCCTATCTGGATCGAGCCATAAATAAAGTGGTGAGAGCGATTTGAAGTTTAGGCTTAAACGAAAATATCGATTTTTAACGAAATTTTCGTCATTCGAGGAAAAATTCATGTCGGAATTTCGAAGTTATCTTGCTTCAGAATATACATATTCGGATCGGTAATTACGTAGAACATATCGGTTCGAACGTAAAACGCATAGGTTTCGAGAAAACTCGTAAAATAGACCTAATATAGGGGTGAATATAGGGCGAAAATGGACAAAGTTCAAGCGCTCGTAGCGCCTAAACTATCAACGATAGAAAGTCGATCCGGGGCTGATTCTGAATCAGAAGAACGAGATCTTTCGAATGGTGGGGGAGGGAATATCGTAGCTCGTAAAATATTAATTCCGGGGTGCAAATTAACGATTTTTGCGTTTTTTTCGCGGTTTTTGCGATTTTCTCGACAACCGTTGGAGTAAACTAAAATAATCATACGCCGTTGAATTCGGCACGTCGAGGCGCATCGATTGACGTAGGAATGAACCTCCTAAGTCCCACAGGAGCGAAAATGGGTATGTGATTTTAGCGATTTTTAACGATTTTTGAGGTTTTTTGCATTTTCTCGGCGATCGTTTGAAATAATCCAAACAAATCATATACCGTTGGAATCAGCGCGTCAAGACGCGTCGATTGGTGTATGATTGAACGCGATCGGACGAGGTTAAACTTTAAACGCCCATATCTCCGTAACGGTTGGAGCTACGTGGTTAATAATGCCAGATTTGGAATCTACTCGTCGAGACCTATCCGATAGGTCTATTTCGAACGCAATCGGACGAACTTTTCTTTAGCTCGAGAACGGTAAGAGATACAGCCTCCGGGATGGAAGATTTGGATTCTACGGGCCAAAATCTATCGGATAGACATATTTTGAACGCGATTGGACGCAAAAAATATTTTGGTCCAAAAAATTTCTACCTCAAAGCATAGAAATTTTGTCGGTTTTTCGAGATAGCACACTTGCGATAGGACTAGCCAGTTCAAACTCGGTAGGCTCAAAGTACTCGTTGATGTGATTAAGACGAAACAAACCGGAGGTCCCTAGCTCTTACCGTTCCGGAGATATGGTAGTTTGAAGTTTGCAAAAATTCCTTAGCTCGAATTAGCATAATTTCGTTCTAGCGCGAAAACTATAGGAGATAGCGCTTTCGTTCTTGTTCCATTCGATTCCTAGACGAAATTTACGTGTAGAAAGGTCTACCCTATCTGGATCGAGCCATAAATAAAGTGGTGAGAGCGATTTGAAGTTTAGGCTTAAACGAAAATATCGATTTTTAACGAAATTTTCGTCATTCGAGGAAAAATTCATGTCGGAATTTCGAAGTTATCTTGCTTCAGAATATACATATTCGGATCGGTAATTACGTAGAACATATCGGTTCGAACGTAAAACGCATAGGTTTCGAGAAAACTCGTAAAATAGACCTAATATAGGGGTGAATATAGGGCGAAAATGGACAAAGTTCAAGCGCTCGTAGCGCCTAAACTATCAACGATAGAAAGTCGATCCGGGGCTGATTCTGAATCAGAAGAACGAGATCTTTCGAATGGTGCGGGAGGGAATATCGTAGCTCGTAAAATATTAATTCCGGGGTGCAAATTAACGATTTTTTGCGTTTTTTTCGCGGTTTTTTGCGATTTTCTCGACAACCGTTGGAGTAAACTAAAATAATCCTACGCCGTTGAATTCGGCACGTCGAGGCGCATCGATTGACGTAGGAATGAACCTCCTAAGTCCCACAGGAGCGAAAATGGGTATGTGATTTTAGCGATTTTTAACGATTTTTTGAGGTTTTTTGCATTTTCTCGGCGATCGTTTGAAATAATCCAAACAAATCATATACCGTTGGAATCAGCGCGTCAAGACGCGTCGATTGGTGTATGATTGAACGCGATCGGACGAGGTTAAACTTTAAACGCCCATATCTCCGTAACGGTTGGAGCTACGTGGTTAATAATGCCAGATTTGGAATCTACTCGTCGAGACCTATCCGATAGGTCTATTTCGAACGCAATCGGACGAACTTTTCTTTAGCTCGAGAACGGTAAGAGATACAGCCTCCGGGATGGAAGATTTGGATTCTACGGGCCAAAATCTATCGGATAGACATATTTTGAACGCGATTGGACGCAAAAATATTTTGGTCCAAAAAATTTCTACCTCAAAGCATAGAAATTTTGTCGGTTTTTCGAGATAGCACACTTGCGATAGGACTAGCCAGTTCAAACTCGGTAGGCTCAAAGTACTCGTTGATGTGATTAAGACGAAACAAACCGGAGGTCCCTAGCTCTTACCGTTCCGGAGATATGGTAGTTTGAAGTTTGCAAAATTCCTTAGCTCGAATTAGCATAATTTCGTTCTAGCGCGAAAACTATAGGAGATAGCGCTTTCGTTCTTGTTCCATTCGATTCCTAGACGAAATTTACGTGTAGAAAGGTCTACCCTATCTGGATCGAGCCATAAATAAAGTGGTGAGAGCGATTTGAAGTTTAGGCTTAAACGAAAATATCGATTTTTAACGAAATTTTCGTCATTCGAGGAAAAATTCATGTCGGAATTTCGAAGTTATCTTGCTTCAGAATATACATATTCGGATCGGTAATTACGTAGAACATATCGGTTCGAACGTAAAACGCATAGGTTTCGAGAAAACTCGTAAAATAGACCTAATATAGGGGTGAATATAGGGCGAAAATGGACAAAGTTCAAGCGCTCGTAGCGCCTAAACTATCAACGATAGAAAGTCGATCCGGGGCTGATTCTGAATCAGAAGAACGAGATCTTTCGAATGGTGCGGGAGGGAATATCGTAGCTCGTAAAATATTAATTCCGGGGGTGCAAATTAACGATTTTTTGCGTTTTTTTCGCGGTTTTTTGCGATTTTCTCGACAACCGTTGGAGTAAACTAAAATAATCCTACGCCGTTGAATTCGGCACGTCGAGACGCATCGATTGACGTAGGAATGAACCTCCTAAGTCCCACAGGAGCGAAAATGGGTATGTGATTTTAGCGATTTTTAACGATTTTTTGAGGTTTTTTGCATTTTCTCGGCGATCGTTTGAAATAATCCAAACAAATCATATACCGTTGGAATCAGCGCGTCAAGACGCGTCGATTGGTGTATGATTGAACGCGATCGGACGAGGTTAAACTTTAAACGTCGATATCTCCGTAACGGTTGGAGCTACGCGGTTAATAATGCCAGATTTGGAATCTACTCGTCGAGACCTATCCGATAGGTCTATTTCCAACGCAATCGGACGAACTTTTCTTTAGCTCGAGAACGGTAAGAGATACAGCTTCCGGGATGGAAGATTTGGATTCTACGGGCCAAAATCTATCGGATAGACATATTTTGAACGCGATTGGACGCAAAATATTTTGGTCCAAAAAATTTCTACCTCAAAGCATAGAAATTTTGTCGGTTTTTCGAGATAGCACACTTGCGATAGGACTAGCGAGTTCAAACTCGGCAGGCTTAAAGTACTCGTTGATGTGATTAAGACGAAACAAACCGGAGGTCCCTAGCTCTTACCGTTCCGGAGATATGGTAGTTTGAAGTTTGAAAAAATTCTTTAGCTCGAATTAGCATAATTTCGTTCTAGCGCGAAAACTAGAGGAGATAGCGCTTTCGTTCTTGTTCCATTCGATTCCTAGACAAAATCTACGTGTAGAAAGGTCTACCCGAACGGGATCGAGCCATAAATAAAGGGGTGAGAGCGATTTGAAGTTTAGGCCTTAACGAAAATATCGATTTTTAACGAAATTTTCGTCATTCGACGAAAAATTCATGTCGGAATTTCGAAGTTATTTTGCTTCAGAATATACATATTCGGATCGGTAATTACGTAGAACATATCGGTTCGAACGTAAAACGCATAGGTTTCGAGAAAACTCGTAAAATAGGCCTAATATAGGGGTGAATATAGGGCCAAAAATGGACAAACTTCAAGCGCTCGTAGCGCCTAAACTATCAACGCCAGGAAGTCGATCCGGGGCTGATTCTGAATCAGAAGAACGAGATCTTTCGAATGGTGCTGGAGGGAATGTCGTAGCTCGCAAAATATTAATTCCGAGGGTGCAAATTAACGATTTTTGCGTTTTCTTCGCGGTTTTTTGCTATTTTCTCGGCAACCGTTGGAGTAAACTAAAATAATCCTACGCCGTTGTATTCGGCACGTCAAGACGCGTCGATTGAGGTACGAATGGACCTCCTAAGTCTTACAGGAGCGAAAATGGGTATGCAATTTTAGCGATTTTTAACGATTTTTTGAGGTTTTTTGCATTTTCTCGGCGACCGTTTGAAATAATCCAAACAAATCATATACCGTTGGAATCAGCGCGTCAAGACGCGTCGATTGGTGTATGATTGAACGCGATCGGACGAGGTTAAACTTTAAACGTCGATATCTCCGTAACGGTTGGAGCTACGCGGTTAATAATGCCAGATTTGGAATCTACTCGTCGAGACCTATCCGACAGGCCTATTTCCAACGCAATCGGACGAACTTTTCTTTAGCTCGAGAACGGTAAGAGATACAGCTTCCGGGATGGAAGATTTGGATTCTACGGGCCAAAATCTATCGGATAGACATATTTTGAACGCGATTGGACGCAAAAATATTTTGGGCCAAAAAATTTCTACCTCAAAGCATAGAAATTTTGTCGGTTTTTCGAGATAGCACACTTCCGATAGGACTAGCGAGTTCAAACTCGGCAGGCTTAAAGTACTCGATGATGTGATTAAAACGAAACAAACCGGAGGTCCCTAGCTCTTACCGTTCCGGAGATATGGTAGTTTGAAGTTTGAAAAAATTCTTTAGCTCGAATTAGCATAATTTCGTTCTAGCGCGAAAACTAGAGGAGATAGCGCTTTCGTTCTTGTTCCATTCGATTCCTAGACAAAATCTACGTGTAGAAAGGTCTACCCGAACGGGATCGAGCCATAAATAAAGGGGTGAGAGCGATTTGAAGTTTAGGCCTTAACGAAAATATCGATTTTTAACGAAATTTTCGTCATTCGACGAAAAATTCATGTCGGAATTTCGAAGTTATTTTGCTTCAGAATATACATATTCGGATCGGTAATTACGTAGAACATATCGGTTCGAACGTAAAACGCATAGGTTTCGAGAAAACTCGTAAAATAGGCCTAATATAGGGGTGAATATAGGGCCAAAAATGGACAAACTTCAAGCGCTCGTAGCGCCTAAACTATCAACGCCAGGAAGTCGATCCGGGGCTGATTCTGAATCAGAAGAACGAGATCTTTCGAATGGTGCTGGAGGGAATGTCGTAGCTCGCAAAATATTAATTCCGAGGGTGCAAATTAACGATTTTTTGCGTTTTCTTCGCGGTTTTTTGCTATTTTCTCGGCAACCGTTGGAGTAAACTAAAAAATCCTACGCCGTTGTATTCGGCACGTCAAGACGCGTCGATTGAGGTACGAATGGACCTCCTAAGTCTTACAGGAGCGAAAATGGGTATGCAATTTTAGCGATTTTTAACGATTTTTTGAGGTTTTTTGCATTTTCTCGGCGACCGTTTGAAATAATCCAAACAAATCATATACCGTTGGAATCAGCGCGTCAAGACGCGTCGATTGGTGTATGATTGAACGCGATCGGACGAGGTTAAACTTTAAACGTCGATATCTCCGTAACGGTTGGAGCTACGCGGTTAATAATGCCAGATTTGGAATCTACTCGTCGAGACCTATCCGACAGGCCTATTTCCAACGCAATCGGACGAACTTTTCTTTAGCTCGAGAACGGTAAGAGATACAGCTTCCGGGATGGAAGATTTGGATTCTACGGGCCAAAATCTATCGGATAGACATATTTTGAACGCGATTGGACGCAAAAAATATTTTGGGCCAAAAAATTTCTACCTCAAAGCATAGAAATTTTGTCGGTTTTTCGAGATAGCACACTTCCGATAGGACTAGCGAGTTCAAACTCGGCAGGCTTAAAGTACTCGATGATGTGATTAAAACGAAACAAACCGGAGGTCCCTAGCTCTTACCGTTCCGGAGATATGGTAGTTTGAAGTTTGAAAAATTCTTTAGCTCGAATTAGCATAATTTCGTTCTAGCGCGAAAACTAGAGGAGATAGCGCTTTCGTTCTTGTTCCATTCGATTCCTAGACAAAATCTACGTGTAGAAAGGTCTACCCGAACGGGATCGAGCCATAAATAAAGGGGTGAGAGCGATTTGAAGTTTAGGCCTTAACGAAAATATCGATTTTTAACGAAATTTTCGTCATTCGACGAAAAATTCATGTCGGAATTTCGAAGTTATTTTGCTTCAGAATATACATATTCGGATCGGTAATTACGTAGAACATATCGGTTCGAACGTAAAACGCATAGGTTTCGAGAAAACTCGTAAAATAGGCCTAATATAGGGGTGAATATAGGGCCAAAAATGGACAAACTTCAAGCGCTCGTAGCGCCTAAACTATCAACGCCAGGAAGTCGATCCGGGGCTGATTCTGAATCAGAAGAACGAGATCTTTCGAATGGTGCTGGAGGGAATGTCGTAGCTCGCAAAATATTAATTCCGAGGGTGCAAATTAACGATTTTTGCGTTTTCTTCGCGGTTTTTTGCTATTTTCTCGGCAACCGTTGGAGTAAACTAAAAAATCCTACGCCGTTGTATTCGGCACGTCAAGACGCGTCGATTGAGGTACGAATGGACCTCCTAAGTCTTACAGGAGCGAAAATGGGTATGCAATTTTAGCGATTTTTAACGATTTTTTGAGGTTTTTGCATTTTCTCGGCGACCGTTTGAAATAATCCAAACAAATCATATACCGTTGGAATCAGCGCGTCAAGACGCGTCGATTGGTGTATGATTGAACGCGATCGGACGAGGTTAAACTTTAAACGTCGATATCTCCGTAACGGTTGGAGCTACGCGGTTAATAATGCCAGATTTGGAATCTACTCGTCGAGACCTATCCGACAGGCCTATTTCCAACGCAATCGGACGAACTTTTCTTTAGCTCGAGAACGGTAAGAGATACAGCTTCCGGGATGGAAGATTTGGATTCTACGGGCCAAAATCTATCGGATAGACATATTTTGAACGCGATTGGACGCAAAAAATATTTTGGGCCAAAAAAATTTCTACCTCAAAGCATAGAAATTTTGTCGGTTTTTCGAGATAGCACACTTCCGATAGGACTAGCGAGTTCAAACTCGGCAGGCTTAAAGTACTCGATGATGTGATTAAAACGAAACAAACCGGAGGTCCCTAGCTCTTACCGTTCCGGAGATATGGTAGTTTGAAGTTTGAAAAATTCTTTAGCTCGAATTAGCATAATTTCGTTCTAGCGCGAAAACTAGAGGAGATAGCGCTTTCGTTCTTGTTCCATTCGATTCCTAGACAAAATCTACGTGTAGAAAGGTCTACCCGAACGGGATCGAGCCATAAATAAAGGGGTGAGAGCGATTTGAAGTTTAGGCCTTAACGAAAATATCGATTTTTAACGAAATTTTCGTCATTCGACGAAAAATTCATGTCGGAATTTCGAAGTTATTTTGCTTCAGAATATACATATTCGGATCGGTAATTACGTAGAACATATCGGTTCGAACGTAAAACGCATAGGTTTCGAGAAAACTCGTAAAATAGGCCTAATATAGGGGTGAATATAGGGCCAAAAATGGACAAACTTCAAGCGCTCGTAGCGCCTAAACTATCAACGCCAGGAAGTCGATCCGGGGCTGATTCTGAATCAGAAGAACGAGATCTTTCGAATGGTGCTGGAGGGAATGTCGTAGCTCGCAAAATATTAATTCCGAGGGTGCAAATTAACGATTTTTGCGTTTTCTTCGCGGTTTTTTGCTATTTTCTCGGCAACCGTTGGAGTAAACTAAAAAAATCCTACGCCGTTGTATTCGGCACGTCAAGACGCGTCGATTGAGGTACGAATGGACCTCCTAAGTCTTACAGGAGCGAAAATGGGTATGCAATTTTAGCGATTTTTAACGATTTTTTGAGGTTTTTGCATTTTCTCGGCGACCGTTTGAAATAATCCAAACAAATCATATACCGTTGGAATCAGCGCGTCAAGACGCGTCGATTGGTGTATGATTGAACGCGATCGGACGAGGTTAAACTTTAAACGTCGATATCTCCGTAACGGTTGGAGCTACGCGGTTAATAATGCCAGATTTGGAATCTACTCGTCGAGACCTATCCGACAGGCCTATTTCCAACGCAATCGGACGAACTTTTCTTTAGCTCGAGAACGGTAAGAGATACAGCTTCCGGGATGGAAGATTTGGATTCTACGGGCCAAAATCTATCGGATAGACATATTTTGAACGCGATTGGACGCAAAAAATATTTTGGGCCAAAAAATTTCTACCTCAAAGCATAGAAATTTTGTCGGTTTTCGAGATAGCACACTTCCGATAGGACTAGCGAGTTCAAACTCGGCAGGCTTAAAGTACTCGATGATGTGATTAAAACGAAACAAACCGGAGGTCCCTAGCTCTTACCGTTCCGGAGATATGGTAGTTTGAAGTTTGAAAAAATTCTTTAGCTCGAATTAGCATAATTTCGTTCTAGCGCGAAAACTAGAGGAGATAGCGCTTTCGTTCTTGTTCCATTCGATTCCTAGACAAAATCTACGTGTAGAAAGGTCTACCCGAACGGGATCGAGCCATAAATAAAGGGGTGAGAGCGATTTGAAGTTTAGGCCTTAACGAAAATATCGATTTTTAACGAAATTTTCGTCATTCGACGAAAAATTCATGTCGGAATTTCGAAGTTATTTTGCTTCAGAATATACATATTCGGATCGGTAATTACGTAGAACATATCGGTTCGAACGTAAAACGCATAGGTTTCGAGAAAACTCGTAAAATAGGCCTAATATAGGGGTGAATATAGGGCCAAAAATGGACAAACTTCAAGCGCTCGTAGCGCCTAAACTATCAACGCCAGGAAGTCGATCCGGGGCTGATTCTGAATCAGAAGAACGAGATCTTTCGAATGGTGCTGGAGGGAATGTCGTAGCTCGCAAAATATTAATTCCGAGGGTGCAAATTAACGATTTTTGCGTTTTCTTCGCGGTTTTGCTATTTTCTCGGCAACCGTTGGAGTAAACTAAAAAATCCTACGCCGTTGTATTCGGCACGTCAAGACGCGTCGATTGAGGTACGAATGGACCTCCTAAGTCTTACAGGAGCGAAAATGGGTATGCAATTTTAGCGATTTTTAACGATTTTGAGGTTTTTGCATTTTCTCGGCGACCGTTTGAAATAATCCAAACAAATCATATACCGTTGGAATCAGCGCGTCAAGACGCGTCGATTGGTGTATGATTGAACGCGATCGGACGAGGTTAAACTTTAAACGTCGATATCTCCGTAACGGTTGGAGCTACGCGGTTAATAATGCCAGATTTGGAATCTACTCGTCGAGACCTATCCGACAGGCCTATTTCCAACGCAATCGGACGAACTTTTCTTTAGCTCGAGAACGGTAAGAGATACAGCTTCCGGGATGGAAGATTTGGATTCTACGGGCCAAAATCTATCGGATAGACATATTTTGAACGCGATTGGACGCAAAAAATATTTTGGGCCAAAAAAATTTCTACCTCAAAGCATAGAAATTTTGTCGGTTTTTCGAGATAGCACACTTCCGATAGGACTAGCGAGTTCAAACTCGGCAGGCTTAAAGTACTCGATGATGTGATTAAAACGAAACAAACCGGAGGTCCCTAGCTCTTACCGTTCCGGAGATATGGTAGTTTGAAGTTTGAAAAAATTCTTTAGCTCGAATTAGCATAATTTCGTTCTAGCGCGAAAACTAGAGGAGATAGCGCTTTCGTTCTTGTTCCATTCGATTCCTAGACAAAATCTACGTGTAGAAAGGTCTACCCGAACGGGATCGAGCCATAAATAAAGGGGTGAGAGCGATTTGAAGTTTAGGCCTTAACGAAAATATCGATTTTTAACGAAATTTTCGTCATTCGACGAAAAATTCATGTCGGAATTTCGAAGTTATTTTGCTTCCAGAATATACATATTCGGATCGGTAATTACGTAGAACATATCGGTTCGAACGTAAAACGCATAGGTTTCGAGAAAACTCGTAAAATAGGCCTAATATAGGGGTGAATATAGGGCCAAAAATGGACAAACTTCAAGCGCTCGTAGCGCCTAAACTATCAACGCCAGGAAGTCGATCCGGGGCTGATTCTGAATCAGAAGAACGAGATCTTTCGAATGGTGCTGGAGGGAATGTCGTAGCTCGCAAAATATTAATTCCGAGGGTGCAAATTAACGATTTTTGCGTTTTCTTCGCGGTTTTTGCTATTTTCTCGGCAACCGTTGGAGTAAACTAAAAAATCCTACGCCGTTGTATTCGGCACGTCAAGACGCGTCGATTGAGGTACGAATGGACCTCCTAAGTCTTACAGGAGCGAAAATGGGTATGCAATTTTAGCGATTTTTAACGATTTTTTGAGGTTTTTGCATTTTCTCGGCGACCGTTTGAAATAATCCAAACAAATCATATACCGTTGGAATCAGCGCGTCAAGACGCGTCGATTGGTGTATGATTGAACGCGATCGGACGAGGTTAAACTTTAAACGTCGATATCTCCGTAACGGTTGGAGCTACGCGGTTAATAATGCCAGATTTGGAATCTACTCGTCGAGACCTATCCGACAGGCCTATTTCCAACGCAATCGGACGAACTTTTCTTTAGCTCGAGAACGGTAAGAGATACAGCTTCCGGGATGGAAGATTTGGATTCTACGGGCCAAAATCTATCGGATAGACATATTTTGAACGCGATTGGACGCAAAAAATATTTTGGGCCAAAAAAATTTCTACCTCAAAGCATAGAAATTTTGTCGGTTTTTCGAGATAGCACACTTCCGATAGGACTAGCGAGTTCAAACTCGGCAGGCTTAAAGTACTCGATGATGTGATTAAAACGAAACAAACCGGAGGTCCCTAGCTCTTACCGTTCCGGAGATATGGTAGTTTGAAGTTTGAAAAAATTCTTTAGCTCGAATTAGCATAATTTCGTTCTAGCGCGAAAACTAGAGGAGATAGCGCTTTCGTTCTTGTTCCATTCGATTCCTAGACAAAATCTACGTGTAGAAAGGTCTACCCGAACGGGATCGAGCCATAAATAAAGGGGTGAGAGCGATTTGAAGTTTAGGCCTTAACGAAAATATCGATTTTTAACGAAATTTTCGTCATTCGACGAAAAATTCATGTCGGAATTTCGAAGTTATTTTGCTTCCAGAATATACATATTCGGATCGGTAATTACGTAGAACATATCGGTTCGAACGTAAAACGCATAGGTTTCGAGAAAACTCGTAAAATAGGCCTAATATAGGGGTGAATATAGGGCCAAAAATGGACAAACTTCAAGCGCTCGTAGCGCCTAAACTATCAACGCCAGGAAGTCGATCCGGGGCTGATTCTGAATCAGAAGAACGAGATCTTTCGAATGGTGCTGGAGGGAATGTCGTAGCTCGCAAAATATTAATTCCGAGGGTGCAAATTAACGATTTTTGCGTTTTCTTCGCGGTTTTGCTATTTTCTCGGCAACCGTTGGAGTAAACTAAAAAAATCCTACGCCGTTGTATTCGGCACGTCAAGACGCGTCGATTGAGGTACGAATGGACCTCCTAAGTCTTACAGGAGCGAAAATGGGTATGCAATTTTAGCGATTTTTAACGATTTTTGAGGTTTTTGCATTTTCTCGGCGACCGTTTGAAATAATCCAAACAAATCATATACCGTTGGAATCAGCGCGTCAAGACGCGTCGATTGGTGTATGATTGAACGCGATCGGACGAGGTTAAACTTTAAACGTCGATATCTCCGTAACGGTTGGAGCTACGCGGTTAATAATGCCAGATTTGGAATCTACTCGTCGAGACCTATCCGACAGGCCTATTTCCAACGCAATCGGACGAACTTTTCTTTAGCTCGAGAACGGTAAGAGATACAGCTTCCGGGATGGAAGATTTGGATTCTACGGGCCAAAATCTATCGGATAGACATATTTTGAACGCGATTGGACGCAAAAAATATTTTGGGCCAAAAAATTTCTACCTCAAAGCATAGAAATTTTGTCGGTTTTTCGAGATAGCACACTTCCGATAGGACTAGCGAGTTCAAACTCGGCAGGCTTAAAGTACTCGATGATGTGATTAAAACGAAACAAACCGGAGGTCCCTAGCTCTTACCGTTCCGGAGATATGGTAGTTTGAAGTTTGAAAAAATTCTTTAGCTCGAATTAGCATAATTTCGTTCTAGCGCGAAAACTAGAGGAGATAGCGCTTTCGTTCTTGTTCCATTCGATTCCTAGACAAAATCTACGTGTAGAAAGGTCTACCCGAACGGGATCGAGCCATAAATAAAGGGGTGAGAGCGATTTGAAGTTTAGGCCTTAACGAAAATATCGATTTTTAACGAAATTTTCGTCATTCGACGAAAAATTCATGTCGGAATTTCGAAGTTATTTTGCTTCAGAATATACATATTCGGATCGGTAATTACGTAGAACATATCGGTTCGAACGTAAAACGCATAGGTTTCGAGAAAACTCGTAAAATAGGCCTAATATAGGGGTGAATATAGGGCCAAAAATGGACAAACTTCAAGCGCTCGTAGCGCCTAAACTATCAACGCCAGGAAGTCGATCCGGGGCTGATTCTGAATCAGAAGAACGAGATCTTTCGAATGGTGCTGGAGGGAATGTCGTAGCTCGCAAAATATTAATTCCGAGGGTGCAAATTAACGATTTTTTGCGTTTTCTTCGCGGTTTTTTGCTATTTTCTCGGCAACCGTTGGAGTAAACTAAAAAATCCTACGCCGTTGTATTCGGCACGTCAAGACGCGTCGATTGAGGTACGAATGGACCTCCTAAGTCTTACAGGAGCGAAAATGGGTATGCAATTTTAGCGATTTTTAACGATTTTTTGAGGTTTTTGCATTTTCTCGGCGACCGTTTGAAATAATCCAAACAAATCATATACCGTTGGAATCAGCGCGTCAAGACGCGTCGATTGGTGTATGATTGAACGCGATCGGACGAGGTTAAACTTTAAACGTCGATATCTCCGTAACGGTTGGAGCTACGCGGTTAATAATGCCAGATTTGGAATCTACTCGTCGAGACCTATCCGACAGGCCTATTTCCAACGCAATCGGACGAACTTTTCTTTAGCTCGAGAACGGTAAGAGATACAGCTTCCGGGATGGAAGATTTGGATTCTACGGGCCAAAATCTATCGGATAGACATATTTTGAACGCGATTGGACGCAAAAATATTTTGGGCCAAAAATTTCTACCTCAAAGCATAGAAATTTTGTCGGTTTTTCGAGATAGCACACTTCCGATAGGACTAGCGAGTTCAAACTCGGCAGGCTTAAAGTACTCGATGATGTGATTAAAACGAAACAAACCGGAGGTCCCTAGCTCTTACCGTTCCGGAGATATGGTAGTTTGAAGTTTGAAAAATTCTTTAGCTCGAATTAGCATAATTTCGTTCTAGCGCGAAAACTAGAGGAGATAGCGCTTTCGTTCTTGTTCCATTCGATTCCTAGACAAAATCTACGTGTAGAAAGGTCTACCCGAACGGGATCGAGCCATAAATAAAGGGGTGAGAGCGATTTGAAGTTTAGGCCTTAACGAAAATATCGATTTTTAACGAAATTTTCGTCATTCGACGAAAAATTCATGTCGGAATTTCGAAGTTATTTTGCTTCAGAATATACATATTCGGATCGGTAATTACGTAGAACATATCGGTTCGAACGTAAAACGCATAGGTTTCGAGAAAACTCGTAAAATAGGCCTAATATAGGGGTGAATATAGGGCCAAAAATGGACAAACTTCAAGCGCTCGTAGCGCCTAAACTATCAACGCCAGGAAGTCGATCCGGGGCTGATTCTGAATCAGAAGAACGAGATCTTTCGAATGGTGCTGGAGGGAATGTCGTAGCTCGCAAAATATTAATTCCGAGGGTGCAAATTAACGATTTTTGCGTTTTCTTCGCGGTTTTTTGCTATTTTCTCGGCAACCGTTGGAGTAAACTAAAAAATCCTACGCCGTTGTATTCGGCACGTCAAGACGCGTCGATTGAGGTACGAATGGACCTCCTAAGTCTTACAGGAGCGAAAATGGGTATGCAATTTTAGCGATTTTTAACGATTTTTTGAGGTTTTTTGCATTTTCTCGGCGACCGTTTGAAATAATCCAAACAAATCATATACCGTTGGAATCAGCGCGTCAAGACGCGTCGATTGGTGTATGATTGAACGCGATCGGACGAGGTTAAACTTTAAACGTCGATATCTCCGTAACGGTTGGAGCTACGCGGTTAATAATGCCAGATTTGGAATCTACTCGTCGAGACCTATCCGACAGGCCTATTTCCAACGCAATCGGACGAACTTTTCTTTAGCTCGAGAACGGTAAGAGATACAGCTTCCGGGATGGAAGATTTGGATTCTACGGGCCAAAATCTATCGGATAGACATATTTTGAACGCGATTGGACGCAAAAATATTTTGGGCCAAAAAATTTCTACCTCAAAGCATAGAAATTTTGTCGGTTTTTCGAGATAGCACACTTCCGATAGGACTAGCGAGTTCAAACTCGGCAGGCTTAAAGTACTCGATGATGTGATTAAAACGAAACAAACCGGAGGTCCCTAGCTCTTACCGTTCCGGAGATATGGTAGTTTGAAGTTTGAAAAAATTCTTTAGCTCGAATTAGCATAATTTCGTTCTAGCGCGAAAACTAGAGGAGATAGCGCTTTCGTTCTTGTTCCATTCGATTCCTAGACAAAATCTACGTGTAGAAAGGTCTACCCGAACGGGATCGAGCCATAAATAAAGGGGTGAGAGCGATTTGAAGTTTAGGCCTTAACGAAAATATCGATTTTTAACGAAATTTTCGTCATTCGACGAAAAATTCATGTCGGAATTTCGAAGTTATTTTGCTTCAGAATATACATATTCGGATCGGTAATTACGTAGAACATATCGGTTCGAACGTAAAACGCATAGGTTTCGAGAAAACTCGTAAAATAGGCCTAATATAGGGGTGAATATAGGGCCAAAAATGGACAAACTTCAAGCGCTCGTAGCGCCTAAACTATCAACGCCAGGAAGTCGATCCGGGGCTGATTCTGAATCAGAAGAACGAGATCTTTCGAATGGTGCTGGAGGGAATGTCGTAGCTCGCAAAATATTAATTCCGAGGGTGCAAATTAACGATTTTTGCGTTTTCTTCGCGGTTTTTTGCTATTTTCTCGGCAACCGTTGGAGTAAACTAAAAAATCCTACGCCGTTGTATTCGGCACGTCAAGACGCGTCGATTGAGGTACGAATGGACCTCCTAAGTCTTACAGGAGCGAAAATGGGTATGCAATTTTAGCGATTTTTAACGATTTTTTGAGGTTTTTTGCATTTTCTCGGCGACCGTTTGAAATAATCCAAACAAATCATATACCGTTGGAATCAGCGCGTCAAGACGCGTCGATTGGTGTATGATTGAACGCGATCGGACGAGGTTAAACTTTAAACGTCGATATCTCCGTAACGGTTGGAGCTACGCGGTTAATAATGCCAGATTTGGAATCTACTCGTCGAGACCTATCCGACAGGCCTATTTCCAACGCAATCGGACGAACTTTTCTTTAGCTCGAGAACGGTAAGAGATACAGCTTCCGGGATGGAAGATTTGGATTCTACGGGCCAAAATCTATCGGATAGACATATTTTGAACGCGATTGGACGCAAAAAATATTTTGGGCCAAAAAATTTCTACCTCAAAGCATAGAAATTTTGTCGGTTTTTCGAGATAGCACACTTCCGATAGGACTAGCGAGTTCAAACTCGGCAGGCTTAAAGTACTCGATGATGTGATTAAAACGAAACAAACCGGAGGTCCCTAGCTCTTACCGTTCCGGAGATATGGTAGTTTGAAGTTTGAAAAATTCCTTAGCTCGAATTAGCATAATTTCGTTCTAGCGCGAAAACTAGAGGAGATAGCGCTTTCGTTCTTGTTCCATTCGATTCCTAGACAAAATCTACGTGTAGAAAGGTCTACCCGAACGGGATCGAGCCATAAATAAAGGGGTGAGAGCGATTTGAAGTTTAGGCCTTAACGAAAATATCGATTTTTAACGAAATTTTCGTCATTCGACGAAAAATTCATGTCGGAATTTCGAAGTTATTTTGCTTCAGAATATACATATTCGGATCGGTAATTACGTAGAACATATCGGTTCGAACGTAAAACGCATAGGTTTCGAGAAAACTCGTAAAATAGGCCTAATATAGGGGTGAATATAGGGCCAAAAATGGACAAACTTCAAGCGCTCGTAGCGCCTAAACTATCAACGCCAGGAAGTCGATCCGGGGCTGATTCTGAATCAGAAGAACGAGATCTTTCGAATGGTGCTGGAGGGAATGTCGTAGCTCGCAAAATATTAATTCCGAGGGTGCAAATTAACGATTTTTTGCGTTTTCTTCGCGGTTTTTTGCTATTTTCTCGGCAACCGTTGGAGTAAACTAAAAAATCCTACGCCGTTGTATTCGGCACGTCAAGACGCGTCGATTGAGGTACGAATGGACCTCCTAAGTCTTACAGGAGCGAAAATGGGTATGCAATTTTAGCGATTTTTAACGATTTTTTGAGGTTTTTGCATTTTCTCGGCGACCGTTTGAAATAATCCAAACAAATCATATACCGTTGGAATCAGCGCGTCAAGACGCGTCGATTGGTGTATGATTGAACGCGATCGGACGAGGTTAAACTTTAAACGTCGATATCTCCGTAACGGTTGGAGCTACGCGGTTAATAATGCCAGATTTGGAATCTACTCGTCGAGACCTATCCGACAGGCCTATTTCCAACGCAATCGGACGAACTTTTCTTTAGCTCGAGAACGGTAAGAGATACAGCTTCCGGGATGGAAGATTTGGATTCTACGGGCCAAAATCTATCGGATAGACATATTTTGAACGCGATTGGACGCAAAAATATTTTGGGCCAAAAATTTCTACCTCAAAGCATAGAAATTTTGTCGGTTTTTCGAGATAGCACACTTCCGATAGGACTAGCGAGTTCAAA
The DNA here is from genome assembly GCA_038088585.1 of Chrysina gloriosa. Taxonomy (NCBI): domain Eukaryota; kingdom Metazoa; phylum Arthropoda; class Insecta; order Coleoptera; family Scarabaeidae; genus Chrysina; species Chrysina gloriosa. The sequence goes on along the minus strand of JAYRCI010000086.1, from coordinate 12,187 downwards.
CTCGGCAGGCTTAAAGTACTCGATGATGTGATTAAAATGAAACAAACCGGAGGTCCCTAGCTCTTACCGTTCCGGAGATATGGTAGTTTGAAGTTTGAAAAATTCCTTAGCTCGAATTAGCATAATTTCGTTCTAGCGCGAAAACTAGAGGAGATAGCGCTTTCGTTCTTGTTCCATTCGATTCCTAGACAAAATCTACGTGTAGAAAGGTCTACCCGAACGGGATCGAGCCATAAATAAAGGGGTGAGAGCGATTTGAAGTTTAGGCCTTAACGAAAATATCGATTTTTAACGAAATTTTCGTCATTCGACGAAAAATTCATGTCGGAATTTCGAAGTTATTTTGCTTCAGAATATACATATTCGGATCGGTAATTACGTAGAACATATCGGTTCGAACGTAAAACGCATAGGTTTCGAGAAAACTCGTAAAATAGGCCTAATATAGGGGTGAATATAGGGCCAAAATGGACAAACTTCAAGCGCTCGTAGCGCCTAAACTATCAACGCCAGGAAGTCGATCCGGGGCTGATTCTGAATCAGAAGAACGAGATCTTTCGAATGGTGCTGGAGGGAATGTCGTAGCTCGCAAAATATTAATTCCGAGGGTGCAAATTAACGATTTTTTGCGTTTTTTTCGCGGTTTTTTGCTATTTTCTCGGCAACCGTTGGAGTAAACTAAAAAATCCTACGCCGTTGTATTCGGCACGTCAAGACGCGTCGATTGACGTACGAATGGACCTCCTAAGTCTTACAGGAGCGAAAATGGGTATGTGATTTTAGCGATTTTTAACGATTTTTTGAGGTTTTTTGCATTTTCTCGGCGACCGTTTGAAATAATCCAAACAAATCATATACCGTTGGAATCAGCGCGTCAAGACGCGTCGATTGGTGTATGATTGAACGCGATCGGACGAGGTTAAACTTTAAACGTCGATATCTCCGTAACGGTTGGAGCTACGCGGTTAATAATGCCAGATTTGGAATCTACTCGTCGAGACCTATCCGACAGGCCTATTTCCAACGCAATCGGACGAACTTTTCTTTAGCTCGAGAACGGTAAGAGATACAGCTTCCGGGATGGAAGATTTGGATTCTACGGGCCAAAATCTATCGGATAGACATATTTTGAACGCGATTGGACGCAAAAAATATTTTGGGCCAAAAATTTCTACCTCAAAGCATAGAAATTTTGTCGGTTTTTCGAGATAGCACACTTCCGATAGGACTAGCGAGTTCAAACTCGGCAGGCTTAAAGTACTCGATGATGTGATTAAAATGAAACAAACCGGAGGTCCCTAGCTCTTACCGTTCCGGAGATATGGTAGTTTGAAGTTTGAAAAAATTCCTTAGCTCGAATTAGCATAATTTCGTTCTAGCGCGAAAACTAGAGGAGATAGCGCTTTCGTTCTTGTTCCATTCGATTCCTAGACAAAATCTACGTGTAGAAAGGTCTACCCGAACGGGATCGAGCCATAAATAAAGGGGTGAGAGCGATTTGAAGTTTAGGCCTTAACGAAAATATCGATTTTTAACGAAATTTTCGTCATTCGACGAAAAATTCATGTCGGAATTTCGAAGTTATTTTGCTTCAGAATATACATATTCGGATCGGTAATTACGTAGAACATATCGGTTCGAACGTAAAACGCATAGGTTTCGAGAAAACTCGTAAAATAGGCCTAATATAGGGGTGAATATAGGGCCAAAAATGGACAAACTTCAAGCGCTCGTAGCGCCTAAACTATCAACGCTAGGAAGTCGATCCGGGGCTGATTCTGAATCAGAAGAACGAGATCTTTCGAATGGTGCGGGAGGGAATGTCGTAGCTCGAAAAATATTAATTCCGGGGTGCAAATTAACGATTTTTTGCGTTTTTTTCGCGGTTTTTTGCTATTTTCTCGTCAACCGTTGGAGTAAACTAAAAAATCCTACGCCGTTGTATTCGGCACGTCAAGACGCGTCGATTGACGTACGAATGGACCTCCTAAGTCCTACAGGAGCGAAAATGGGTATGCGATTTTAGCGATTTTTAACGATTTTTTGAGGTTTTTGCATTTTCTCGGCGACCGTTTGAAATAATCCAAACAAATCATATACCGTTGGAATCAGCGCGTCAAGACGCGTCGATTGGTGTATGATTGAACGCGATCGGACGAGGTTAAACTTTAAACGTCGATATCTCCGTAACGGTTGGAGCTACGCGGTTAATAATGCCAGATTTGGAATCTACTCGTCGAGACCTATCCGACAGGCCTATTTCCAACGCAATCGGACGAACTTTTCTTTAGCTCGAGAACGGTAAGAGATACAGCGTCCGGGATGGAAGATTTGGATTCTACGGGCCAAAATCTATCGGATAGACATATTTTGAACGCGATTGGACGCAAAAAATATTTTGGGCCAAAAAATTTCTACCTCAAAGCATAGAAATTTTGTCGGTTTTTCGAGATAGCACACTTCCGATAGGACTAGCGAGTTCAAACTCGGCAGGCTTAAAGTACTCGACGATGTGATTAAAATGAAACAAACCGGAGGTCCCTAGCTCTTACCGTTCCGGAGATATGGTACTTTGAAGTTTGAAAAAATTCCTTAGCTCGAATTAGCATAATTTCGTTCTAGCGCGAAAACTAGAGGAGATAGCGCTTTCGTTCTTGTTCCATTCGATTCCTAGACAAAATCTACGTGTAGAAAGGTCTACCCGAACGGGATCGAGCCATAAATAAAGGGGTGAGAGCGATTTGAAGTTTAGGCCTTAACGAAAATATCGATTTTTAACGAAATTTTCGTCATTCGACGAAAAATTCATGTCGGAATTTCGAAGTTATTTTGCTTCAGAATATACATATTCGGATCGGTAATTACGTAGAACATATCGGTTCGAACGTAAAACGCATAGGTTTCGAGAAAACTCGTAAAATAGGCCTAATATAGGGGTGAATATAGGGCCAAAATGGACAAACTTCAAGCGCTCGTAGCGCCTAAACTATCAACGCTAGGAAGTCGATCCGGGGCTGATTCTGAATCAGAAGAACGAGATCTTTCGAATGGTGCGGGAGGGAATGTCGTAGCTCGAAAAATATTAATTCCGGGGTGCAAATTAACGATTTTTGCGTATTTTTCGCGGTTTTTTGCTATTTTCTCGTCAACCGTTGGAGTAAACTAAAAATCCTACGCCGTTGTATTCGGCACGTCAAGACGCGTCGATTGACGTACGAATGGACCTCCTAAGTCCTACAGGAGCGAAAATGGGTATGCGATTTTAGCGATTTTTAACGATTTTTTGAGGTTTTTTGCATTTTCTCGGCGACCGTTTGAAATAATCCAAACAAATCATATACCGTTGGAATCAGCGCGTCAAGACGCGTCGATTGGTGTATGATTGAACGCGATCGGACGAGGTTAAACTTTAAACGTCGATATCTCCGTAACGGTTGGAGCTACGCGGTTAATAATGCCAGATTTGGAATCTACTCGTCGAGACCTATCCGACAGGCCTATTTCCAACGCAATCGGACGAACTTTTCTTTAGCTCGAGAACGGTAAGAGATACAGCGTCCGGGATGGAAGATTTGGATTCTACGGGCCAAAATCTATCGGATAGACATATTTTGAACGCGATTGGACGCAAAAAATATTTTGGGCCAAAAAAATTTCTACCTCAAAGCATAGAAATTTTGTCGGTTTTTCGAGATAGCACACTTCCGATAGGACTAGCGAGTTCAAACTCGGCAGGCTTAAAGTACTCGACGAGGTGATTAAAATGAAACAAACCGGAGGTCCCTAGCTCTTACCGTTCCGGAGATATGGTACTTTGAAGTTTGAAAAAATTCCTTAGCTCGAATTAGCATAATTTCGTTCTAGCGCGAAAACTAGAGGAGATAGCGCTTTCGTTCTTGTTCCATTCGATTCCTAGACAAAATCTACGTGTAGAAAGGTCTACCCGAACGGGATCGAGCCATAAATAAAGGGGTGAGAGCGATTTGAAGTTTAGGCCTTAACGAAAATATCGATTTTTAACGAAATTTTCGTCATTCGACGAAAAATTCATGTCGGAATTTCGAAGTTATTTTGCTTCAGAATATACATATTCGGATCGGTAATTACGTAGAACATATCGGTTCGAACGTAAAACGCATAGGTTTCGAGAAAACTCGTAAAATAGGCCTAATATAGGGGTGAATATAGGGCCAAAATGGACAAACTTCAAGCGCTCGTAGCGCCTAAACTATCAACGCTAGGAAGTCGATCCGGGGCTGATTCTGAATCAGAAGAACGAGATCTTTCGAATGGTGCGGGAGGGAATGTCGTAGCTCGAAAAATATTAATTCCGGGGGTGCAAATTAACGATTTTTTGCGTTATTTTCGCGGTTTTTTGCTATTTTCTCGTCAACCGTTGGAGTAAACTAAAAAATCCTACGCCGTTGTATTCGGCACGTCAAGACGCGTCGATTGACGTACGAATGGACCTCCTAAGTCCTACAGGAGCGAAAATGGGTATGCGATTTTAGCGATTTTTAACGATTTTTGAGGTTTTTTGCATTTTCTCGGCGACCGTTTGAAATAATCCAAACAAATCATATACCGTTGGAATCAGCGCGTCAAGACGCGTCGATTGGTGTATGATTGAACGCGATCGGACGAGGTTAAACTTTAAACGTCGATATCTCCGTAACGGTTGGAGCTACGCGGTTAATAATGCCAGATTTGGAATCTACTCGTCGAGACCTATCCGACAGGCCTATTTCCAACGCAATCGGACGAACTTTTCTTTAGCTCGAGAACGGTAAGAGATACAGCCTCCGGGATGGAAGATTTGGATTCTACGGGCCAAAATCTATCGGATAGACATATTTTGAACGCGATTGGACGCAAAAATATTTTGGTCCAAAAAATTTCTACCTCAAAGCATAGAAATTTTGTCGGTTTTTCGAGATAGCACACTTCCGATAGGACTAGCGAGTTCAAACTCGGCAGGCTTAAAGTACTCGACGAGGTGAATTAATATGAAATAAACCGGAGGTCCCTAGCTCTTACCGTTCCGGAGATATGGTAGTTTGAAGTTTGAAAAAATTCCTTAGCTCGAATTAGCATAATTTCGTTCTAGCGCGAAAACTATAGGAGATAGCGCCTTTCGTTCTTGTTCCATTCGATTCCTAGACAAAATCTACGTGTAGGAAGGTCTACCCGATCGCGATCGAGCCATAAATAAAGCGGTGAGATCGATTTGAAGTTTAGGCCTTAACGAAAATATCGATTTTTGACGAAATTTTCGTCATTCGACGAAAAATTCATGTCGGAATTTCGAAGTTATTTTGCTTCAGAATATACATATTCGTATCGGTAATTACGTAGAACATATCGGTTCGAACGTAAAACGCGTAGGTTTCGAGAAAACTCGTAAAATAGGCCTAATATAGGGGTGAATATAGGGCCAAAATGGACAAACTTCAAGCGTTTCGTAGCGCCTAAACTATCAACGCTAGGAAGTCGATCCGGGGCTGATTCTGAATCAGAAGAACGAGATCTTTCGAATGGTGCGGAGGGAATGTCGTAGCTCGAAAAATATTAATTCCGGGGGTGCAAATTAACGATTTTTGCGTATTTTTCGCGGTTTTTTGCTATTTTCTCGTCATCCGTTGGAGTAAACTAAAAATCCTACGCCGTTGTATTCGGCACGTCAAGACGCGTCGATTGACGTACGAATGGACCTCCTAAGTCCTACAGGAGCGAAAATGATCTATGCGATTTTAGCGATTTTTAACGATTTTTGAGCATTTTCTCGGCGACCGTTTGAAATAATCTCGAAAGATATTAATTCGTAGCGCGTCAAATTAACGATTTCTTGCCTTATTTTCGCGGTTTAATTGTGATTTTCTCGAGGTAACCGAGTAGAGCTGAAACGTCGCCTCGCGCCGGAGCGTGTTTGGAAGAAAGTCCGGGAAGTCCCGGAGCCGAGGTGAAGGTGACTCCGGGTAAAATCCGGGTAGAGCTGAAACGTCGCCTCGCGGGACCTCCCGGAGCGAGTTTGGAAGGAAGGTCCGGGGAAGTCCCGGAGCCGAGGTGAAGGTGACTTCGGGTAAAATCCGAGTAGAGCTGAAACGTCGCCTCGCGGGACCTCCCGGAGCAAGTTTGGAGGACGGTCCGGGGAAGTCCCGGAGCCGAAGTGAAGGTGGCTCCGGGTTAAATCCGGGTAGAGCCGAAACGTCGCCTCGCGGGACCTCCCGGAGCGAGTTTGGAAGACGGTCCGAGGAAGTCCCGGAGCCGAGGTGAAGGTGACTCCGGGTAAAATCCGGGTAGAGCTGAAACGTCGCCTCGCGGGACCTCCCGGAGCGAGTTTGGAAGACGGTGCGAAGAGGTCCCGGAGCCGAGGTGAAGGTGACTCCGGGTAAAATCCGGGTAGAGCTGAAACGTCGCCTCGCGGGACCTCCCGGAGCGAGTTTGGAAGACGGTCCGGGAAAGTCCCAGAGCCGAGGTGAAGGTGACTCCGGGTAAAATCCGGGCTGAGCTGAAACGTCGCCTCGTGGGACCTCCCGGAGCGAGTTTGGAGGAAGGTCTGGGAAGTCCCGGAGCCGAGGTGAAGGTGACTCCGGGTAAAATGAGGGTAGAGCTGAAACGTCGCCTCGCGGGACCTCCCGGAGCGAGTTAGGCGGGCGGTTCGGGGAAGTACCGGAGCCGAGGTGAAGGTGACTCCCGGTAAAATCCGGGTAGAGTTGAAACGTCGCCTCGCGGGACCTCCCGGAGCGAGTTTGGAAGGCGGTGCGAAGAGGTCCCGGAGCCGTGGTGAAGGTGATACCGTGTAAAATCCGGGTAGAGCTGAAACGTCGCCCCGCGGGACCTCCCGGAGCGAGTTTGGAAGACGGTCCGGGAAGTCCCGGAGCCGAGGTGAAGGTGACTCCGGGTAAAATCCGGGTAGACCTGAAACGTCGCCCCGTGGGACCCCCGGAGCGAGTTTGGAGGAAGGTCTGGAAAGGCCCGGAGCCGAGGTGAAGGTGACCCCGTGTAAAATCCGGGTAGAACCGAAGCGTCGCCCCGTGGAACGTCCCGGAGCGAATTTGGAGGAAGGTCTGGGAAGTCCCAGAGCCGAGGTCAAGGTGACTCCGGGTAAAATGAGGGTAGAGCTGAAACGTCGCCTCGCGGGACCTCCCGGAGCGAGTTTGGCAGGCGGTTCGGGGAAGTCCCGGAGCCGAGGTGAAGGTTACTCCGGGTGAAATCCGGGTAGAACTGAAACGTCGCCTCGCGGTCCCTCCCGGTCCCTCCCGGAGCCAATGTTGGCGAAGGTCAATGAAACGGCTGGAGCCGAGTCAAAGTGGTAGTCCCAAACTTCTCAGATACGTGAACGATGGTTACAGTCGATTTTTTAAAGTCAAGTAGGCCTTAACGGTTGAGCAAACACTATTTTAGTTCTAGGTAAAGTATTGTAGTCTCAATTGCAGATTTGTTTCTTTAAAGTTAAGCTGGCACAAAGTTGACACAAAACGAAGTTGAAAAGGAAATTGATACAAAAGGGCATAATACGAGGGCCATCCAGTAAATAAGTTTCCCTATTTTTCTGCGAACGAAACGTTGTAAAAATAAGTTAGTAGTGTAAGAAATGGTGACTAGGATGCGTTGGAAACGCGTGACCTTCCACATCACGCTATTCGTACGCGCAAGTCCGTAACGCTTCAGTTGCCATGAAGCTACCACTGGTGAACGTGTCCACGTGCGAACTCCGTTCTGTAATTCGTTTTTCACGGTTGACTACCTGCCCCCAAGCACTACGGTTAACGCTGCGAGGTACATGACAATGCTCGCCCCCACGCAGCTCGAACGACCCAAACGTTGCTGAAAAACTTCAAATGGGAAATTTTCGCACATCCACCTTATTCTCCGGATCTTGCCTCAAGCGACTTCCATCTCTTTCCAGCACTCAAGTTGCACCTTGGAGGCAAGCACTTTGCGAATAATGACGAAGTGAAGGCGGAGGCGAACCACTGGCTACGAAGACAGGACACAGCTTGGTACAACAGTGGTATCAAAAATTGCTACAACGGTACCAAAAATGTTTGGACAGAAATGGTGATTATGTAGAGAAGTAGTCTATGCGTTGTATAATGAAAATAAAATAACTGCATAATTGTAAATAATGTTGTTTATTGGTTAAGAAATAGGGAAACTTATTTACTGGATGGCCCTCGTATAACAAAATATTAAAGAGATAATTGATTATATATCCCGCCCTAATTTTGAATTTTGATTAGCTCTTTATCCCACCTGCTTACGGCGCTATTAAAGCAAATGAAACGTAGTATTAGAGAACACTAGTATATAGTGTTTTAGCTAAGGTCGGATCTAGCGTATTCGAAATATTTTCTATCCAAGACACATTAGGAATGAACATATCGACAGGTAGTAAGACGATGCAGGTCACCAAGCCGGAAAAAAGCAATATAGAATAGGGAGAATGTGGAAGAGGAAAGAGGAAGATAACAATAAAGGCGGCGAAGGCAACGAAGAAGATAAAAGGAATCATATAAGGGGAAGGAAATATATAAAAAAGGTATCCATCGACATGACAATAGTGTAGTATAGTTATAGATGTATAACTGTGTAAATAAGTAAGGAAATAAAGGGTAGGGTCTCCATGACAGATATAGAGGTACACATAGGGAAGGCATTTTATGTAGGTATAGAAAGCAGAGGAATATGGAATTCAATAGGTAAGTTATAGAATAAAAAAAAGATAATACACCAGTAACATAAGAAGGGTAACTAAATAAGTAAAAACGGATTGGAAAAGATAAAGTAAATGTAGTGGCAGGGAAGACAAGGTGAAGTGGCAAAAGGGCCGAACTTAAAGAAAAAGTAGAGGCAAAGAAAGTAAAATAAATATCGGACAGAAAAGCTGCCGGGCGCAGCTCATTATTATCTATACATAAAGTAGCACTAAAGAAAATAGAGTATGCGTAAAGGGGCTGAAGGAGGACAGGAGCCATAAAACACTTTAAGTACCTCATTTGTATAAAGGGGGATAATGGTGAATAATGTTTACAATCGGTGAAGAACAAGAAGAATAAAAAGTCTAATGAAATACACAACATATGTATATACAAAAAATAATGGTGAAGTAAGATGCAATAGGGAAAAATGTAATGATAAAAAATAAGGGTAGAAAGAATACGTGAATTCAATGGACGGAATAATAGACAAGGAAACGAGATAGACAATTACAAAAATAATGGAAGTCAAGAATATGAAACTTATTAGTTCGGAAGTGATCGTATGGTATCGCAAAGGATCAACTGTCAGAAGGGCACATAATTTAGTACCAAAAACAAATAAAATAGATAGAGAGGTATAGAGAAGGTAGGTTAAGTGTGGTAGCACGTAATTCAACGCAAGGAATGTCATAAGCTTATATGTCGTAAAAGTTCATTCAAACCACAGAATTGAAACCTTAACAATAAAACAGCGCCCCTTGCTATATTGCTAGATTTGTGATTGTGAAAGATATAAATATTAATATCGTGGTATAGTAATAGCAAAAGTTACATAAGTGCCGACCGTCGTTGCATGCTAAAGAAGTTGCCTAGTTGACGTAATTAGTTTTCCGTAAAAAATTAATAACATTACACAAATAAAGAAATGAATAATAAAAATTTTGTGCAGAAGATGATTAATGAAAATATACGGGCAAAACTGGCATCTAAATAGCAGGGGTACATTAGAATTAGTCATGACCTTCGGTATTATGATCACCGTCACTCCGGAACAAGATTAATTATAACAGGACTAATACCATGTGTAGGACACCTTATATTCCGATTCCACAACTTCATATCTCAGTAGGACCAAAGGTATTTCGCCATGGGGTCTCGTTAACCGTGATTAAGACCTCCGTCCAGATAATAACATTATATAGTTGTAGTAAATCTCCGTATAAATTGAAAGGGATCGAATAAGCAATGAAATGGCGGGAGCCGTCAAAGAGGAAGACCATAAGACTCTGCAAGTCGGGCAATAAAATAAACCATTTCGGGTATGTTCCTAAAAAATGGAATAGATTAATAAAAGTATATAACATATAGGGACGGTATACTTACAAGAAGACTAAGCGAAGCAACGGCGATTTCAACGTAGAGGCCCCAAAAGAAAGATAATAAACCCTCAATCAAGGCAGAATATCCTCAGTTCCCCAATTCGCAGTAGGAAAGTGTAGGTATAATTTAGAAGGAAAAGGTGCAGAGTCCATAGAAATCGTAGAGGGTTCATCGCGAATAAGTAGCAACGGAGGTTGAAACTAATTAACAAATATCTCATGGAACATCACTCCACGGGAAACACGATTTTGGGTGCAGGAAGAAACTGTCAACGAAGTATAAGGAATAAATCTATCCTGAAAATCAGCATGTAAGACAACGTCAGTGGGATATATAATAAGGAACTAAAATATGTGTATTACCTTTGGCTATCACGATTAATATGCATAACGGTTTGGGGGCTGGTATCGCGCGAAGAATAATTAAGGGAGCCGTCGAAAAATCCACATTTCAACAAGATAGAGAAATATGCAAGGATAGTGTACCGAGAATTTAGTTAATTCTATAGAAAGCAAAAATTATTACAAATAATATTTATAAAATTTTAGTATTATATTAACAAAATAATGAATATAACCAAAATATATTACCTAGTGTGTGTATAAGTGTAATTTGTTTTCTAATCCTTAACTTCTCTCCCTCTTGAAATCTTTTTCACTTCTTTTCTTTCATCTTTTCCTTTTATTGTACTTCTCTTTTCTTTGGTCTGTTGGTCGTTTGTAAATAACAACTTCTTTTTGATGTGGTCTGCTACTTTTCAACTCTGGTATTTTACATAACTTTTTATCGGACTTTTTCGTGGACCATCCCATTCCGTCGTTCATAAACAAACTTCATTTCTTTCTTTTTTTGGGCACGTCGTTATAGCAATTTGGAATTGTAGATTTTGAAATGTTTCAAGTGTATGTGCGTGGTATATGTTTACAACGCTTTTCTATTTCTTAAAGAATGCTCTCTATAAAATGTACATCTTTTTATTAGTAATTTTACTAATGGAGTATTACCATAGTACAATAGGTATGGTGCATAATCCGGACGTAAGGCCGTAGGAAGCTATCAGGTGCAACAGCGAAGTGTATGAACCCCATTAATCCTCATCGAGGATCATTCTTTCAGCACGGGAAAGCAAATCCCCACAGGGCAATACCAAGCGAGGAAAGGCATCGTATCGTGTAAGGTGTCGTGTCTAAAAGTAGTACATAAGATAAATATAAATAATGAAGAAAACCTCATATTGAAAGTCCTTACTAGATCGATACATTATATATATATATAATATATCTGAGAGCAACGTTCAGTATCATCAATAAGAAAGACAGCCGTGGTGCTAAGTGTAGTTAGTTTCGGACCCTCCAGTGGTTCATTCTTAGGAACGGCTGGAGAAACAGTACCAATCGGGGAAATAGTAATAAGTAAAGGTGTAGGAAGAGGCTGTAATTAAAGAGGAAATATATCATGTGTATAATGTAATATTAGGTTCTTTTTAGAATGTTATTTAAGGTTAGTACCTGCCACCATAGGTAAATAAAGGATTAATAAGTAGAAGTAGAAATAACCGAAAATTAATATTAGAGGTACCTTAGGAAAAACACGAACGTTCACGTTAAAATGACAGGTGGTATAATTCAGAGGTCCTATTTATACTTTTTCGATACCACGCACGCCACCATTTAAGCACTTAATTCCCCTGCGGGTGTTAGAATCAATTTTTAAGTCCAGCCAGAGACGTATAAAGGGAGAAAAAAATGTAACTAGAAATTAAATTAACCCACAATATAAAAAGTATGGATTAAAAGATAAAAGCAAGGTAAACAATGAGATACAGACATGGAATACCTTTAAGTTAGAAGTAGGAGCATGTACAATGAAGATCTCAGCGCTAAAACAATAACTATAAAGAATAACTACGCCATCTATTTAAAAAGTAGTAAACATATCGAGTTACATGCAAGCACACATGTAAGACAGGAAAACGTAGTAACTTCAAGAAGGTGAAGGAAGGAATGCCTGTTCAGAAGGGAGATGTAAAGATCACGAAAGCAAAGAAAACACCATTAGATGAAGCGAAAATAAATTACAAGGTGAAAAATAAATTAATATAATAT
>JAYRCI010000085.1:0-38336 GCA_038088585.1 Chrysina gloriosa | reverse complement strand
GCAGAATTAATCGAAGTTGAGGAATCGACCATGACCCTAATCTATACCCTAAAAATAGATCACCATGTCTTCCGACCGGTTCTATCTGAGAATAACTCCTAGCTGCTCGTAGGATACTATGGATCCTGGTTTATGAAACCAGTTCTTTGAATATACAAACTAACCAAAGAAAAGGAAAGCACTTCAAAGCATGTTATGTTTTTTCACTTTCTTTTCCTTTTCTCTTCGCGTAATGTCGATCGTTGCAATTATCGTTTCTTTTTAAATCTTTATTCGTGGTTTTCGTTCGTGGTCATCTTGCGATCAATATCCGTATCGATAGCTTTTCGATTTTCACGGTAGAGGGAATCCTCATACAGAACTAATTTCCGTTTCCGATTTGATTATTTGGGGGTTAGGTTGTTGACCCTGGCAGTAGCTACTACGTTGTCGTCGTGAAGTGAATTTTCCTCCAAGATTGGGTTCGTGTGAACTTCAATTTTGCGTTGGATATTTGGGAAAAATACTTTGTATTTCTGTCGCCGTATTATCGTTTTGGATCGGCAAACCGGCGTTGGAAAAACCGATGTTTTCGGATTAATCGAAGCACGTGTTGCCGTAGCCATTTTGGATGTATTTAACCCCGTTCGAACGGTAAGCGATTTTATCTATCCCAATCGAATGCTTAGAATTTTCTATTTCTTAGGGGTTTTTGTGGCGGGCCGTTTTAGTGCCAGGCTGTTTTAATATGAGGCCGTTACAGTATTGGGGCCGTTTTTATTCTGAGCCGCTTTTATTCTGCTACGTCAGAGGCTTGGCTGTATGAATCCTGGCTGGTTCTCGTCCGTTTGAGTGACTTCTGCGCCGTTCTAATTCTACATTGGGAAAACGGAAGACGGGAGACTGAGAGACGACCTGACCCCGCTGCCCATCGCTGAGGGAACATCCAGCTAAGTCCATACTTTACCTTTTACTCAATTTTATCTTTCCGTTTATCAGTTTTTTTTTCCAATGATTAGAGTCAGTAAATTCTCCACGTAAATTAACTATTGTATTCATTTAGAGATTAAAAGCAGTCGCCATATTTAAAGAGGCCGATTCTTAGATAAGATATTTAATTAGTCGGTACTTTCATATTTGTTTTTTTTTATATAAACGAATTCGTTGGCCAAAGAAATCGGTGGATATTATTTCATTGTTTGATAACTTAGATTCGCTGAAAACTTTACTTATTTTTTAATATTTATTTATCTCGTTATTTACATATTTCCTTTTATTTTAAATTTGTTTCTTTCTTTCGTTCGGCCAGTCGTTAGTTATTAAAGACTCGTCAACCTTATTGGTCACTTGTTTTTATTGGGTTTCCCTTTTTTTTACTACCGCTAACCAATTTCTAACCGGGGTTTTGAACATCTTCAGGATTCCTGATTTTCCAGGGCTACACAGGGAAGTGTAAAACAGGTGGCGCCCTAATGTACTTTTTTTTGGAATTTAATTCCCCACTCTCCCGCCGACGAGCTGGCTGGTACCCTGTGCGCGAACGGCACTCTTGGGGCGAAATTGGTAGGCTCTTGGGAAAATCCTGCCCGAGGATTTAGAGAACGATGGCGCCAATACACGCGTGACAAGCAGTGAAAGCAAGGATAAAGGGAAAAAGAAGTATAGCAACTCAAACATACTGGAATGATAATGAACAATTTAAAGGGTTCCCCGTAAAAGACACTGGAAGCTGGTAGAAAAAACGTGTCAAAATTGCAGTGAAGAATATAATAAAGGAGAAAATCTGCAATGGAAAAATTAAAGTAGGCAATTATCACAACATAGGCACCAGAAGGTGCAGCTACATATAAGAATGATTAAGCAAATTACGAAGAGCATTAAAGATGGGGAAGTTTCTTTATATAAGTTTGCTAATTTAATAGTATAGGTGATAATAGCATGATATTTGAGATAGCATTTGTTTACCATGGCGCAAATGGTCTGCGACAATATGGCCCAAGACAACGACTTCCACAGCAATGAACACATTTAGTTTATTGAAGACAACATAATAGAGTTATAGATGCACTTTGCAGTATTAATCTAACTCTATTTTGAAAAGTACCACAATAAAGATTCAGATTATGTAAAAAGATATTTCGATCTACTATTGATTTTCCTGTAGCGCAAACTTTAGTGACACGATGCTTGTCACAGAATTATCTTGTTGTACTCAGAAGATTATTGAAAGAATTTAAAGAGTATGAGAGGAATGGAGCGAAATAGGACTAGGAGTTTCAAAATCAGACCAAAGAAAAGAGCACAGAGACGCGAACTAGAAGGAACTCACGAAAAATTGGAAAAGCAATTGAAGAACATTGCTCTTATCATAGAATCCGATAGGCACATTTCGAACGCAATCGGACGAACTTTACTTTATCTCAAGAACGGTAGGAGATATAGCGTCCGGGATGGAAGATTTATATTCTACGCGCCAAAATCTATTGCATAGGCATATTTTGAACTCGATTGGATGCAAAAAAATTTTTGCTGATGTGAATTTCTACCTCAACGCGCAGAAATTTAGTCATTTGTTCGAGACAGCATACTTCCGATAGAGCTAACCAGTTCAAACTCGGTAGGCAAATCGGGGGTGATTCTAAATCAGAAAAAGCAGCTCTTTCGAATGGTGTAGGAGAAAATGTCGCAGTTTGAAAAAGAACTCATTCGTAGGGTGAAATTTAGCTATTTCTTACGATTTTTCGCGGTTTTTCGCGATTTTCTCGGTAACCGTTGTAGTAAAGTAAAATAAATCCTCCGCCGTTAAATTCGCCTCGTCAAAACGCATCGATTGGTGTAGGATTGAATGTCGTAAGTCCCGTATTAGTGAAAAGGGGTATGCGATTTTAGCTATTTTTTGCGGTTTTCTGCATTTTCTCGGCAACCGTTTAAAATAATCCAAACAAATTATATACCGTTGAAATCAGCGCGTCAAGACGCGTCGATTGGTATATGAATGGACGCGATAGGACGAAGGAAACTTAAATCGCCCATATCTCCGTAACGGTTGGAGCTACAGCGTTTATAATGCCATATTTGGAATCTACTCCTCGAGACCTATCCGATAGGCCTATTTCGAACGCAATCGGGGAAAGTTTTCTTTAGCTCGAGAACGGTAAGAGATACAGCGTCGGGGATGGAAGATTTGGAATCTACGGGTCAAAATTAGTCGGATAGGCATATTTTGAACGCGATTGGACGCAAAAAATTTTTTGTCCGCACGGATTTCTACCTCAAGGCATAGAAATTTTGTTAGTTTTTCGAGATAGCATACTTCCGATAGCACTAGCGAGTTCAAACTCGGTAGGTTTATAGTACTCGGGGAGCTGATTAGAATAAAGCAAACCGCAGGTCCCTAAGTCTTACCGTTCCGGAGATATGGTAGTTTAAAGTTTGAAAAATTTCGTTATCAGAAATTACCATAATTTCGTCCTAGCGCGAAAACTATTAGAGATAGGTCATTCGTTCTTGTTCCATTCGTTTCCTAGACAAAATCTGCATATAGAAAGGTCTATTCGATCGGGATCGAGCAATAAATAAAGTGGTGAGAGCGATTTGAAATTTGGCCAAAATCGTAAATCGCGTTTTTTAACGATTTTTAACGATATATTGGTCATTTGACGAAAAAGTCATGTTCAAATTTCGAAATTATTTTGCGTCAAAATATACATATTCGGACCGGTAATTACGTAAAAATATCGGTTCCAACGTAGAACGCATAGTTTTTGAGAAAACGCCATTCGAAGTTAGGGAAAAGGGGTTAAAATAAGGGTGTATATAAGGCAATTTTCGAATATTTGACGAAAAATTCATGTTCGAATTTGGTGGTTATTTTGGCCTAGAATATACATATTCGGGCCGCTAATTACGTAGAATATATCGGTTCGGACGTGGAACGCATAGATTTCGAGAAAAAGCCTTACGAAGTTAGGGTCAAAACGGGCTAAAATAGGGGTATATATAAGGCTTCTTTCGAATATTCGACGAAAAATTCATGTTCGAATTTCGCGGTTATTTTGGCCTAGAATATACATATTCGGGCCGCTAATTACGTAGAATATATCGGTTCGGACGTGGAACGCATAGATTTCGAGAAAACGCCTTACGAAGTTAGGGGAAAAGGCCTATAATATAAGGGTGAATATAGGGCGAAACCGGGCATACTTCAAGCGCTCGTAGCGCCTAAACTATTAATGATAGAAAGACGATCCTTAGATCATTCTGAAGCAGAAAAATGCGCTCTTTCGAATGGTGTAAGAGAGAATATCGTAACTAGAAAAAATCCCCTGTTAGGGTGAAATTTAGTGATTTTTTCGATTTTTTTGCAGTTTCTTGCGATTTTCTCGGCAACCGTTGGAGTAAAGTAAAAAAATCGCACGCCGTTGAATTCGCCTCGTCAAGACGCATCGATTGATGTAGGATTGAACGTTCTTAGTCCCGTATTAGCGAAAAAGGGGTATGCGATTTTAGCTATTTTTTGCGGTTTTTTGCATTTCTTCGGCAACCGTTTAAAATAATCCAAACAAATTATATACCGTTGAAATCAGCGCGTCAAGACGCGTCGATTGGTATATGAATGGACGCGATAGGACGAAGTAAACTTAAATCGCCCATATCTCCCTAACGGTTGGAGCTACAGCGTTTATAATGCCATATTTGGAATCTACTCCTCGAGACCTATCCGATAGGCCTATTTCGAACGCAATCGGGGAAAGTTTTCTTTAGCTCGAGAACGGTAAGAGATACAGCGTCGGGGATGGAAGATTTGGAATCTACGGGTCAAAATTAGTCGGATAGGCATATTTTGAACGCGATTGGACGCAAAAAATTTTTGTCCGCACGGATTTCTACCTCAAGACATAGAAATTTTGTTAGTTTTTCGAGATAGCATACTTCCGATAGCACTAGCGAGTTCAAACTCGGTAGGTTTATAGTACTCGGGGAGCTGATTAGAATAAAGCAAACCGCAGGTCCCTAAGTCTTACCGTTCCGGAGATATGGTAGTTTAAAGTTTGAAAAATTTCGTTATCAGAAATTACCATAATTTCGTCCTAGCGCGAAAACTATTAGAGATAGGTCATTCGTTCTTGTTCCATTCGTTTCCTAGACAAAATCTGCATATAGAAAGGTCTATTCGATCGGGATCGAGCAATAAATAAAGTGGTGAGAGCGATTTGAAATTTGGCCAAAATCGTAAATCGCGTTTTTTAACGATTTTTAACGATATATTGGTCATTTGACGAAAAAGTCATGTTCAAATTTCGAAATTATTTTGCGTCAAAATATACATATTCGGACCGGTAATTACGTAAAAAATATCGGTTCCAACGTAGAACGCATAGTTTTTGAGAAAACGCCATTCGAAGTTAGGGGAAAAGGGGTTAAAATAAGGGTGTATATAAGGCAATTTTCGAATATTTGACGAAAAATTCATGTTCGAATTTGGTGGTTATTTTGGCCTAGAATATACATATTCGGGCCGCTAATTACGTAGAATATATCGGTTCGGACGTGGAACGCATAGATTTCGAGAAAAAGCCTTACGAAGTTAGGGGCTTCTTTCGAATATTCGACGAAAAATTCATGTTCGAATTTCGCGGTTATTTTGGCCTAGAATATACATATTCGGGCCGCTAATTACGTAGAATATATCGGTTCGGACGTGGAACGCATAGATTTCGAGAAAACGCCTTACGAAGTTAGGGAAAAGGCCTATAATATAAGGGTGAATATAGGGCGAAACCGGGCATACTTCAAGCGCTCGTAGCGCCTAAACTATTAATGATAGAAAGACGATCCTTAGATCATTCTGAAGCAGAAAAATGCGCTCTTTCGAATGGTGTAAGAGAGAATATCGTAACTAGAAAAAATCCCCTGTTAGGGTGAAATTTAGTGATTTTTTTCGATTTTTTGCAGTTTCTTGCGATTTTCTCGGCAACCGTTGGAGTAAAGTAAAAAAATCGCACGCCGTTGAATTCGCCTCGTCAAGACGCATCGATTGATGTAGGATTGAACGTTCTTAGTCCCGTATTAGCGAAAGAGGGGTATGCGATTTTAGCTATTTTTTGCGGTTTTTTGCATTTCTTCGGCAACCGTTTAAAATAATCCAAACAAATTATATACCGTTGAAATCAGCGCGTCAAGACGCGTCGATTGGTATATGAATGGACGCGATAGGACGAAGTAAACTTAAATCGCCCATATCTCCCTAACGGTTGGAGCTACAGCGTTTATAATGCCATATTTGGAATCTACTCCTCGAGACCTATCCGATAGGCCTATTTCGAACGCAATCGGGGAAAGTTTTCTTTAGCTCGAGAACGGTAAGGGATACAGCGTCGGGGATGGAAGATTTGGAATCTACGGGTCAAAATTAGTCGGATAGGCATATTTTGAACGCGATTGGACGCAAAAAATTTTTTGTCCGCACGGATTTCTACCTCAAGGCATAGAAATTTTGTTAGTTTTTCGAGATAGCATACTTCCGATAGCACTAGCGAGTTCAAACTCGGTAGGTTTATAGTACTCGGGGAGCTGATTAGAATAAAGCAAACCGCAGGTCCCTAAGTCTTACCGTTCCGGAGATATGGTAGTTTAAAGTTTGAAAAATTTCGTTATCAGAAATTACCATAATTTCGTCCTAGCGCGAAAACTATTAGAGATAGGTCATTCGTTCTTGTTCCATTCGTTTCCTAGACAAAATCTGCATATAGAAAGGTCTATTCGATCGGGATCGAGCAATAAATAAAGTGGTGAGAGCGATTTGAAATTTGGCCAAAATCGTAAATCGCGTTTTTTAACGATTTTTAACGATATATTGGTCATTTGACGAAAAAGTCATGTTCAAATTTCGAAATTATTTTGCGTCAAAATATACATATTCGGACCGGTAATTACGTAAAAAATATCGGTTCCAACGTAGAACGCATAGTTTTTGAGAAAACGCCATTCGAAGTTAGGGAAAAGGGGTTAAAATAAGGGTGTATATAAGGCAATTTTCGAATATTTGACGAAAAATTCATGTTCGAATTTGGTGGTTATTTTGGCCTAGAATATACATATTCGGGCCGCTAATTACGTAGAATATATCGGTTCGGACGTGGAACGCATAGATTTCGAGAAAACGCCTTACGAAGTTAGGGGAAAAGGCCTATAATATAAGGGTGAATATAGGGCGAAACCGGGCATACTTCAAGCGCTCGTAGCGCCTAAACTATTGATGATAGAGAGACGATCCTTAGATCATTCTGAAGCAGAAAAATGCGCTCTTTCGAATGGTGTAAGAGAGAATATCGTAACTAGAAAAAATCCCCTGTTAGGGTGAAATTTAGTGATTTTTTTCGATTTTGTTGCAGTTTCTTGCGATTTTCTCGGCAACCGTTGGAGTAAAGTAAAAAAATCGCACGCCGTTGAATTCGCCTCGTCAAGACGCATCGATTGATGTAGGATTGAACGTTCTTAGTCCCGTATTAGCGAAAGAGGGGTATGCGATTTTAGCTATTTTTTGCGGTTTTTGCATTTCTTCGGCAACCGTTTAAAATAATCCAAACAAATTATATACCGTTGAAATCAGCGCGTCAAGACGCGTCGATTGGTATATGAATGGACGCGATAGGACGAAGTAAACTTAAATCGCCCATATCTCCCTAACGGTTGGAGCTACAGCGTTTATAATGCCATATTTGGAATCTACTCCTCGAGACCTATCCGATAGGCCTATTTCGAACGCAATCGGGGAAAGTTTTCTTTAGCTCGAGAACGGTAAGGGATACAGCGTCGGGGATGGAAGATTTGGAATCTACGGGTCAAAATTAGTCGGATAGGCATATTTTGAACGCGATTGGACGCAAAAAATTTTTGTCCGCACGGATTTCTACCTCAAGGCATAGAAATTTTGTTAGTTTTTCGAGATAGCATACTTCCGATAGCACTAGCGAGTTCAAACTCGGTAGGTTTATAGTACTCGGGGAGCTGATTAGAATAAAGCAAACCGCAGGTCCCTAAGTCTTACCGTTCCGGAGATATGGTAGTTTAAAGTTTGAAAAATTTCGTTATCAGAAATTACCATAATTTCGTCCTAGCGCGAAAACTATTAGAGATAGGTCATTCGTTCTTGTTCCATTCGTTTCCTAGACAAAATCTGCATATAGAAAGGTCTATTCGATCGGGATCGAGCAATAAATAAAGTGGTGAGAGCGATTTGAAATTTGGCCAAAATCGTAAATCGCGTTTTTTAACGATTTTTAACGATATATTGGTCATTTGACGAAAAAGTCATGTTCAAATTTCGAAATTATTTTGCGTCAAAATATACATATTCGGACCGGTAATTACGTAAAAAATATCGGTTCCAACGTAGAACGCATAGTTTTTGAGAAAACGCCATTCGAAGTTAGGGAAAAGGGGTTAAAATAAGGGTGTATATAAGGCAATTTTCGAATATTTGACGAAAAATTCATGTTCGAATTTGGTGGTTATTTTGGCCTAGAATATACATATTCGGGCCGCTAATTACGTAGAATATATCGGTTCGGACGTGGAACGCATAGATTTCGAGAAAAAGCCTTACGAAGTTAGAATATACATATTCGGGCCGCTAATTACGTAGAATATATCGGTTCGGACGTGGAACGCATAGATTTCGAGAAAACGCCTTACGAAGTTAGGGGAAAAGGCCTATAATATAAGGGTGAATATAGGGCGAAACCGGGCATACTTCAAGCGCTCGTAGCGCCTAAACTATTGATGATAGAAAGACGATCCTTAGATCATTCTGAAGCAGAAAAATGCGCTCTTTCGAATGGTGTAAGAGAGAATATCGTAACTAGAAAAAATCCCCTGTTAGGGTGAAATTTAGTGATTTTTTCGTTTTTTTGCAGTTTCTTGCGATTTTCTCGGCAACCGTTGGAGTAAAGTAAAAAAATCGCACGCCGTTGAATTCGCCTCGTCAAGACGCATCGATTGATGTAGGATTGAACGTTCTTAGTCCCGTATTAGCGAAAGAGGGGTATGCGATTTTAGCTATTTTTTGCGGTTTTTGCATTTCTTCGGCAACCGTTTAAAATAATCCAAACAAATTATATACCGTTGAAATCAGCGCGTCAAGACGCGTCGATTGGTATATGAATGGACGCGATAGGACGAAGTAAACTTAAATCGCCCATATCTCCCTAACGGTTGGAGCTACAGCGTTTATAATGCCATATTTGGAATCTACTCCTCGAGACCTATCCGATAGGCCTATTTCGAACGCAATCGGGGAAAGTTTTCTTTAGCTCGAGAACGGTAAGGGATACAGCGTCGGGGATGGAAGATTTGGAATCTACGGGTCAAAATTAGTCGGATAGGCATATTTTGAACGCGATTGGACGCAAAAAATTTTTGTCCGCACGGATTTCTACCTCAAGGCATAGAAATTTTGTTAGTTTTTCGAGATAGCATACTTCCGATAGCACTAGCGAGTTCAAACTCGGTAGGTTTATAGTACTCGGGGAGCTGATTAGAATAAAGCAAACCGCAGGTCCCTAAGTCTTACCGTTCCGGAGATATGGTAGTTTAAAGTTTGAAAAATTTCGTTATCAGAAATTACCATAATTTCGTCCTAGCGCGAAAACTATTAGAGATAGGTCATTCGTTCTTGTTCCATTCGTTTCCTAGACAAAATCTGCATATAGAAAGGTCTATTCGATCGGGATCGAGCAATAAATAAAGTGGTGAGAGCGATTTGAAATTTGGCCAAAATCGTAAATCGCGTTTTTTAACGATTTTTAACGATATATTGGTCATTTGACGAAAAAGTCATGTTCAAATTTCGAAATTATTTTGCGTCAAAATATACATATTCGGACCGGTAATTACGTAAAAAATATCGGTTCCAACGTAGAACGCATAGTTTTTGAGAAAACGCCATTCGAAGTTAGGGGAAAAGGGGTTAAAATAAGGGTGTATATAAGGCAATTTTCGAATATTTGACGAAAAATTCATGTTCGAATTTGGTGGTTATTTTGGCCTAGAATATACATATTCGGGCCGCTAATTACGTAGAATATATCGGTTCGGACGTGGAACGCATAGATTTCGAGAAAAAGCCTTACGAGGGCCGCTAATTACGTAGAATATATCGGTTCGGACGTGGAACGCATAGATTTCGAGAAAACGCCTTACGAAGTTAGGGGAAAAGGCCTATAATATAAGGGTGAATATAGGGCGAAACCGGGCATACTTCAAGCGCTCGTAGCGCCTAAACTATTAATGATAGAAAGACGATCCTTAGATCATTCTGAAGCAGAAAAATGCGCTCTTTCGAATGGTGTAAGAGAGAATATCGTAACTAGAAAAAATCCCCTGTTAGGGTGAAATTTAGTGATTTTTTCGATTTTGTTGCAGTTTCTTGCGATTTTCTCGGCAACCGTTGGAGTAAAGTAAAAAAATCGCACGCCGTTGAATTCGCCTCGTCAAGACGCATCGATTGATGTAGGATTGAACGTTCTTAGTCCCGTATTAGCGAAAAAGGGGTATGCGATTTTAGCTATTTTTTGCGGTTTTTTGCATTTCTTCGGCAACCGTTTAAAATAATCCAAACAAATTATATACCGTTGAAATCAGCGCGTCAAGACGCGTCGATTGGTATATGAATGGACGCGATAGGACGAAGTAAACTTAAATCGCCCATATCTCCCTAACGGTTGGAGCTACAGCGTTTATAATGCCATATTTGGAATCTACTCCTCGAGACCTATCCGATAGGCCTATTTCGAACGCAATCGGGGAAAGTTTTCTTTAGCTCGAGAACGGTAAGGGATACAGCGTCGGGGATGGAAGATTTGGAATCTACGGGTCAAAATTAGTCGGATAGGCATATTTTGAACGCGATTGGACGCAAAAAATTTTTTGTCCGCACGGATTTCTACCTCAAGGCATAGAAATTTTGTTAGTTTTTCGAGATAGCATACTTCCGATAGCACTAGCGAGTTCAAACTCGGTAGGTTTATAGTACTCGGGGAGCTGATTAGAATAAAGCAAACCGCAGGTCCCTAAGTCTTACCGTTCCGGAGATATGGTAGTTTAAAGTTTGAAAAATTTCGTTATCAGAAATTACCATAATTTCGTCCTAGCGCGAAAACTATTAGAGATAGGTCATTCGTTCTTGTTCCATTCGTTTCCTAGACAAAATCTGCATATAGAAAGGTCTATTCGATCGGGATCGAGCAATAAATAAAGTGGTGAGAGCGATTTGAAATTTGGCCAAAATCGTAAATCGCGTTTTTTAACGATTTTTAACGATATATTGGTCATTTGACGAAAAAGTCATGTTCAAATTTCGAAATTATTTTGCGTCAAAATATACATATTCGGACCGGTAATTACGTAAAAAATATCGGTTCCAACGTAGAACGCATAGTTTTTGAGAAAACGCCATTCGAAGTTAGGGGAAAAGGGGTTAAAATAAGGGTGTATATAAGGCAATTTTCGAATATTTGACGAAAAATTCATGTTCGAATTTGGTGGTTATTTTGGCCTAGAATATACATATTCGGGCCGCTAATTACGTAGAATATATCGGTTCGGACGTGGAACGCATAGATTTCGAGAAAAAGCCTTACGAAGTTAGGGGAAAAGGCCTATAATATAAGGGTGAATATAGGGCGAAACCGGGCATACTTCAAGCGCTCGTAGCGCCTAAACTATTGATGATAGAGAGACGATCCTTAGATCATTCTGAAGCAGAAAAATGCGCTCTTTCGAATGGTGTAAGAGAGAATATCGTAACTAGAAAAAATCCCCTGTTAGGGTGAAATTTAGTGATTTTTTCGATTTTGTTGCAGTTTCTTGCGATTTTCTCGGCAACCGTTGGAGTAAAGTAAAAAAATCGCACGCCGTTGAATTCGCCTCGTCAAGACGCATCGATTGATGTAGGATTGAACGTTCTTAGTCCCGTATTAGCGAAAGAGGGGTATGCGATTTTAGCTATTTTTTGCGGTTTTTGCATTTCTTCGGCAACCGTTTAAAATAATCCAAACAAATTATATACCGTTGAAATCAGCGCGTCAAGACGCGTCGATTGGTATATGAATGGACGCGATAGGACGAAGTAAACTTAAATCGCCCATATCTCCCTAACGGTTGGAGCTACAGCGTTTATAATGCCATATTTGGAATCTACTCCTCGAGACCTATCCGATAGGCCTATTTCGAACGCAATCGGGGAAAGTTTTCTTTAGCTCGAGAACGGTAAGGGATACAGCGTCGGGGATGGAAGATTTGGAATCTACGGGTCAAAATTAGTCGGATAGGCATATTTTGAACGCGATTGGACGCAAAAAATTTTTTGTCCGCACGGATTTCTACCTCAAGGCATAGAAATTTTGTTAGTTTTTCGAGATAGCATACTTCCGATAGCACTAGCGAGTTCAAACTCGGTAGGTTTATAGTACTCGGGGAGCTGATTAGAATAAAGCAAACCGCAGGTCCCTAAGTCTTACCGTTCCGGAGATATGGTAGTTTAAAGTTTGAAAAATTTCGTTATCAGAAATTACCATAATTTCGTCCTAGCGCGAAAACTATTAGAGATAGGTCATTCGTTCTTGTTCCATTCGTTTCCTAGACAAAATCTGCATATAGAAAGGTCTATTCGATCGGGATCGAGCAATAAATAAAGTGGTGAGAGCGATTTGAAATTTGGCCAAAATCGTAAATCGCGTTTTTTAACGATTTTTAACGATATATTGGTCATTTGACGAAAAAGTCATGTTCAAATTTCGAAATTATTTTGCGTCAAAATATACATATTCGGACCGGTAATTACGTAAAAAATATCGGTTCCAACGTAGAACGCATAGTTTTTGAGAAAACGCCATTCGAAGTTAGGGGAAAAGGGGTTAAAATAAGGGTGTATATAAGGCAATTTTCGAATATTTGACGAAAAATTCATGTTCGAATTTGGTGGTTATTTTGGCCTAGAATATACATATTCGGGCCGCTAATTACGTAGAATATATCGGTTCGGACGTGGAACGCATAGATTTCGAGAAAAAGCCTTACGAAGTTGGGCCGCTAATTACGTAGAATATATCGGTTCGGACGTGGAACGCATAGATTTCGAGAAAACGCCTTACGAAGTTAGGGGAAAAGGCCTATAATATAAGGGTGAATATAGGGCGAAACCGGGCATACTTCAAGCGCTCGTAGCGCCTAAACTATTAATGATAGAAAGACGATCCTTAGATCATTCTGAAGCAGAAAAATGCGCTCTTTCGAATGGTGTAAGAGAGAATATCGTAACTAGAAAAAATCCCCTGTTAGGGTGAAATTTAGTGATTTTTTCGTTTTTTTGCAGTTTCTTGCGATTTTCTCGGCAACCGTTGGAGTAAAGTAAAAAAATCGCACGCCGTTGAATTCGCCTCGTCAAGACGCATCGATTGATGTAGGATTGAACGTTCTTAGTCCCGTATTAGCGAAAAAGGGGTATGCGATTTTAGCTATTTTTTGCGGTTTTTGCATTTCTTCGGCAACCGTTTAAAATAATCCAAACAAATTATATACCGTTGAAATCAGCGCGTCAAGACGCGTCGATTGGTATATGAATGGACGCGATAGGACGAAGTAAACTTAAATCGCCCATATCTCCCTAACGGTTGGAGCTACAGCGTTTATAATGCCATATTTGGAATCTACTCCTCGAGACCTATCCGATAGGCCTATTTCGAACGCAATCGGGGAAAGTTTTCTTTAGCTCGAGAACGGTAAGGGATACAGCGTCGGGGATGGAAGATTTGGAATCTACGGGTCAAAATTAGTCGGATAGGCATATTTTGAACGCGATTGGACGCAAAAAATTTTTTGTCCGCACGGATTTCTACCTCAAGGCATAGAAATTTTGTTAGTTTTTCGAGATAGCATACTTCCGATAGCACTAGCGAGTTCAAACTCGGTAGGTTTATAGTACTCGGGGAGCTGATTAGAATAAAGCAAACCGCAGGTCCCTAAGTCTTACCGTTCCGGAGATATGGTAGTTTAAAGTTTGAAAAATTTCGTTATCAGAAATTACCATAATTTCGTCCTAGCGCGAAAACTATTAGAGATAGGTCATTCGTTCTTGTTCCATTCGTTTCCTAGACAAAATCTGCATATAGAAAGGTCTATTCGATCGGGATCGAGCAATAAATAAAGTGGTGAGAGCGATTTGAAATTTGGCCAAAATCGTAAATCGCGTTTTTTAACGATTTTTAACGATATATTGGTCATTTGACGAAAAAGTCATGTTCAAATTTCGAAATTATTTTGCGTCAAAATATACATATTCGGACCGGTAATTACGTAAAAAATATCGGTTCCAACGTAGAACGCATAGTTTTTGAGAAAACGCCATTCGAAGTTAGGGGAAAAGGGGTTAAAATAAGGGTGTATATAAGGCAATTTTCGAATATTTGACGAAAAATTCATGTTCGAATTTGGTGGTTATTTTGGCCTAGAATATACATATTCGGGCCGCTAATTACGTAGAATATATCGGTTCGGACGTGGAACGCATAGATTTCGAGAAAAAGCCTTACGAAGTTAGGGGAAAAGGCCTATAATATAAGGGTGAATATAGGGCGAAACCGGGCATACTTCAAGCGCTCGTAGCGCCTAAACTATTAATGATAGAAAGACGATCCTTAGATCATTCTGAAGCAGAAAAATGCGCTCTTTCGAATGGTGTAAGAGAGAATATCGTAACTAGAAAAAATCCCCTGTTAGGGTGAAATTTAGTGATTTTTTCGATTTTTTGCAGTTTCTTGCGATTTTCTCGGCAACCGTTGGAGTAAAGTAAAAAAATCGCACGCCGTTGAATTCGCCTCGTCAAGACGCATCGATTGATGTAGGATTGAACGTTCTTAGTCCCGTATTAGCGAAAAAGGGGTATGCGATTTTAGCTATTTTTTGCGGTTTTTGCATTTCTTCGGCAACCGTTTAAAATAATCCAAACAAATTATATACCGTTGAAATCAGCGCGTCAAGACGCGTCGATTGGTATATGAATGGACGCGATAGGACGAAGTAAACTTAAATCGCCCATATCTCCCTAACGGTTGGAGCTACAGCGTTTATAATGCCATATTTGGAATCTACTCCTCGAGACCTATCCGATAGGCCTATTTCGAACGCAATCGGGGAAAGTTTTCTTTAGCTCGAGAACGGTAAGAGATACAGCGTCGGGGATGGAAGATTTGGAATCTACGGGTCAAAATTAGTCGGATAGGCATATTTTGAACGCGATTGGACGCAAAAAATTTTTTGTCCGCACGGATTTCTACCTCAAGGCATAGAAATTTTGTTAGTTTTTCGAGATAGCATACTTCCGATAGCACTAGCGAGTTCAAACTCGGTAGGTTTATAGTACTCGGGGAGCTGATTAGAATAAAGCAAACCGCAGGTCCCTAAGTCTTACCGTTCCGGAGATATGGTAGTTTAAAGTTTGAAAAATTTCGTTATCAGAAATTACCATAATTTCGTCCTAGCGCGAAAACTATTAGAGATAGGTCATTCGTTCTTGTTCCATTCGTTTCCTAGACAAAATCTGCATATAGAAAGGTCTATTCGATCGGGATCGAGCAATAAATAAAGTGGTGAGAGCGATTTGAAATTTGGCCAAAATCGTAAATCGCGTTTTTTAACGATTTTTAACGATATATTGGTCATTTGACGAAAAAGTCATGTTCAAATTTCGAAATTATTTTGCGTCAAAATATACATATTCGGACCGGTAATTACGTAAAAAATATCGGTTCCAACGTAGAACGCATAGTTTTTGAGAAAACGCCATTCGAAGTTAGGGGAAAAGGGGTTAAAATAAGGGTGTATATAAGGCAATTTTCGAATATTTGACGAAAAATTCATGTTCGAATTTGGTGGTTATTTTGGCCTAGAATATACATATTCGGGCCGCTAATTACGTAGAATATATCGGTTCGGACGTGGAACGCATAGATTTCGAGAAAAAGCCTTACGAAGTTAGGGTCAAAACGGGCTAAAATAGGGGTATATATAAGGCTTCTTTCGAATATTCGACGAAAAATTCATGTTCGAATTTCGCGGTTATTTTGGCCTAGAATATACATATTCGGGCCGCTAATTACGTAGAATATATCGGTTCGGACGTGGAACGCATAGATTTCGAGAAAACGCCTTACGAAGTTAGGGAAAAGGCCTATAATATAAGGGTGAATATAGGGCGAAACCGGGCATACTTCAAGCGCTCGTAGCGCCTAAACTATTAATGATAGAAAGACGATCCTTAGATCATTCTGAAGCAGAAAAATGCGCTCTTTCGAATGGTGTAAGAGAGAATATCGTAACTAGAAAAAATCCCCTGTTAGGGTGAAATTTAGTGATTTTTTCGATTTTGTTGCAGTTTCTTGCGATTTTCTCGGCAACCGTTGGAGTAAAGTAAAAAAATCGCACGCCGTTGAATTCGCCTCGTCAAGACGCATCGATTGATGTAGGATTGAACGTTCTTAGTCCCGTATTAGCGAAAAAGGGGTATGCGATTTTAGCTATTTTTTGCGGTTTTTGCATTTCTTCGGCAACCGTTTAAAATAATCCAAACAAATTATATACCGTTGAAATCAGCGCGTCAAGACGCGTCGATTGGTATATGAATGGACGCGATAGGACGAAGTAAACTTAAATCGCCCATATCTCCCTAACGGTTGGAGCTACAGCGTTTATAATGCCATATTTGGAATCTACTCCTCGAGACCTATCCGATAGGCCTATTTCGAACGCAATCGGGGAAAGTTTTCTTTAGCTCGAGAACGGTAAGAGATACAGCGTCGGGGATGGAAGATTTGGAATCTACGGGTCAAAATTAGTCGGATAGGCATATTTTGAACGCGATTGGACGCAAAAAATTTTTGTCCGCACGGATTTCTACCTCAAGGCATAGAAATTTTGTTAGTTTTTCGAGATAGCATACTTCCGATAGCACTAGCGAGTTCAAACTCGGTAGGTTTATAGTACTCGGGGAGCTGATTAGAATAAAGCAAACCGCAGGTCCCTAAGTCTTACCGTTCCGGAGATATGGTAGTTTAAAGTTTGAAAAATTTCGTTATCAGAAATTACCATAATTTCGTCCTAGCGCGAAAACTATTAGAGATAGGTCATTCGTTCTTGTTCCATTCGTTTCCTAGACAAAATCTGCATATAGAAAGGTCTATTCGATCGGGATCGAGCAATAAATAAAGTGGTGAGAGCGATTTGAAATTTGGCCAAAATCGTAAATCGCGTTTTTTAACGATTTTTAACGATATATTGGTCATTTGACGAAAAAGTCATGTTCAAATTTCGAAATTATTTTGCGTCAAAATATACATATTCGGACCGGTAATTACGTAAAAAATATCGGTTCCAACGTAGAACGCATAGTTTTTGAGAAAACGCCATTCGAAGTTAGGGAAAAGGGGTTAAAATAAGGGTGTATATAAGGCAATTTTCGAATATTTGACGAAAAATTCATGTTCGAATTTGGTGGTTATTTTGGCCTAGAATATACATATTCGGGCCGCTAATTACGTAGAATATATCGGTTCGGACGTGGAACGCATAGATTTCGAGAAAACGCCTTACGAAGTTAGGGAAAAGGCCTATAATATAAGGGTGAATATAGGGCGAAACCGGGCATACTTCAAGCGCTCGTAGCGCCTAAACTATTAATGATAGAAAGACGATCCTTAGATCATTCTGAAGCAGAAAAATGCGCTCTTTCGAATGGTGTAAGAGAGAATATCGTAACTAGAAAAAATCCCCTGTTAGGGTGAAATTTAGTGATTTTTTCGATTTTTGTTGCAGTTTCTTGCGATTTTCTCGGCAACCGTTGGAGTAAAGTAAAAAAATCGCACGCCGTTGAATTCGCCTCGTCAAGACGCATCGATTGATGTAGGATTGAACGTTCTTAGTCCCGTATTAGCGAAAAAGGGGTATGCGATTTTAGCTATTTTTTGCGGTTTTTGCATTTCTTCGGCAACCGTTTAAAATAATCCAAACAAATTATATACCGTTGAAATCAGCGCGTCAAGACGCGTCGATT
The DNA here is from genome assembly GCA_038088585.1 of Chrysina gloriosa. Classification (NCBI taxonomy): domain Eukaryota; kingdom Metazoa; phylum Arthropoda; class Insecta; order Coleoptera; family Scarabaeidae; genus Chrysina; species Chrysina gloriosa. The sequence continues at coordinate 20,251 of JAYRCI010000085.1, read as the reverse complement.
GGTATATGAATGGACGCGATAGGACGAAGTAAACTTAAATCGCCCATATCTCCCTAACGGTTGGAGCTACAGCGTTTATAATGCCATATTTGGAATCTACTCCTCGAGACCTATCCGATAGGCCTATTTCGAACGCAATCGGGGAAAGTTTTCTTTAGCTCGAGAACGGTAAGAGATACAGCGTCGGGGATGGAAGATTTGGAATCTACGGGTCAAAATTAGTCGGATAGGCATATTTTGAACGCGATTGGACGCAAAAAATTTTTGTCCGCACGGATTTCTACCTCAAGGCATAGAAATTTTGTTAGTTTTTCGAGATAGCATACTTCCGATAGCACTAGCGAGTTCAAACTCGGTAGGTTTATAGTACTCGGGGAGCTGATTAGAATAAAGCAAACCGCAGGTCCCTAAGTCTTACCGTTCCGGAGATATGGTAGTTTAAAGTTTGAAAAATTTCGTTATCAGAAATTACCATAATTTCGTCCTAGCGCGAAAACTATTAGAGATAGGTCATTCGTTCTTGTTCCATTCGTTTCCTAGACAAAATCTGCATATAGAAAGGTCTATTCGATCGGGATCGAGCAATAAATAAAGTGGTGAGAGCGATTTGAAATTTGGCCAAAATCGTAAATCGCGTTTTTTAACGATTTTTAACGATATATTGGTCATTTGACGAAAAAGTCATGTTCAAATTTCGAAATTATTTTGCGTCAAAATATACATATTCGGACCGGTAATTACGTAAAAAATATCGGTTCCAACGTAGAACGCATAGTTTTTGAGAAAACGCCATTCGAAGTTAGGGGAAAAGGGGTTAAAATAAGGGTGTATATAAGGCAATTTTCGAATATTTGACGAAAAATTCATGTTCGAATTTGGTGGTTATTTTGGCCTAGAATATACATATTCGGGCCGCTAATTACGTAGAATATATCGGTTCGGACGTGGAACGCATAGATTTCGAGAAAAAGCCTTACGAAGTTAGGGTCAAAACGGGCTAAAATAGGGGTATATATAAGGCTTCTTTCGAATATTCGACGAAAAATTCATGTTCGAATTTCGCGGTTATTTTGGCCTAGAATATACATATTCGGGCCGCTAATTACGTAGAATATATCGGTTCGGACGTGGAACGCATAGATTTCGAGAAAACGCCTTACGAAGTTAGGGGAAAAGGCCTATAATATAAGGGTGAATATAGGGCGAAACCGGGCATACTTCAAGCGCTCGTAGCGCCTAAACTATTAATGATAGAAAGACGATCCTTAGATCATTCTGAAGCAGAAAAATGCGCTCTTTCGAATGGTGTAAGAGAGAATATCGTAACTAGAAAAAATCCCCTGTTAGGGTGAAATTTAGTGATTTTTTCGATTTTTTGCAGTTTCTTGCGATTTTCTCGGCAACCGTTGGAGTAAAGTAAAAAAATCGCACGCCGTTGAATTCGCCTCGTCAAGACGCATCGATTGATGTAGGATTGAACGTTCTTAGTCCCGTATTAGCGAAAAAGGGGTATGCGATTTTAGCTATTTTTTGCGGTTTTTGCATTTCTTCGGCAACCGTTTAAAATAATCCAAACAAATTATATACCGTTGAAATCAGCGCGTCAAGACGCGTCGATTGGTATATGAATGGACGCGATAGGACGAAGTAAACTTAAATCGCCCATATCTCCCTAACGGTTGGAGCTACAGCGTTTATAATGCCATATTTGGAATCTACTCCTCGAGACCTATCCGATAGGCCTATTTCGAACGCAATCGGGGAAAGTTTTCTTTAGCTCGAGAACGGTAAGAGATACAGCGTCGGGGATGGAAGATTTGGAATCTACGGGTCAAAATTAGTCGGATAGGCATATTTTGAACGCGATTGGACGCAAAAAATTTTTTGTCCGCACGGATTTCTACCTCAAGGCATAGAAATTTTGTTAGTTTTTCGAGATAGCATACTTCCGATAGCACTAGCGAGTTCAAACTCGGTAGGTTTATAGTACTCGGGGAGCTGATTAGAATAAAGCAAACCGCAGGTCCCTAAGTCTTACCGTTCCGGAGATATGGTAGTTTAAAGTTTGAAAAATTTCGTTATCAGAAATTACCATAATTTCGTCCTAGCGCGAAAACTATTAGAGATAGGTCATTCGTTCTTGTTCCATTCGTTTCCTAGACAAAATCTGCATATAGAAAGGTCTATTCGATCGGGATCGAGCAATAAATAAAGTGGTGAGAGCGATTTGAAATTTGGCCAAAATCGTAAATCGCGTTTTTTAACGATTTTTAACGATATATTGGTCATTTGACGAAAAAGTCATGTTCAAATTTCGAAATTATTTTGCGTCAAAATATACATATTCGGACCGGTAATTACGTAAAAAATATCGGTTCCAACGTAGAACGCATAGTTTTTGAGAAAACGCCATTCGAAGTTAGGGGAAAAGGGGTTAAAATAAGGGTGTATATAAGGCAATTTTCGAATATTTGACGAAAAATTCATGTTCGAATTTGGTGGTTATTTTGGCCTAGAATATACATATTCGGGCCGCTAATTACGTAGAATATATCGGTTCGGACGTGGAACGCATAGATTTCGAGAAAAAGCCTTACGAAGTTAGGGTCAAAACGGGCTAAAATAGGGGTATATATAAGGCTTCTTTCGAATATTCGACGAAAAATTCATGTTCGAATTTCGCGGTTATTTTGGCCTAGAATATACATATTCGGGCCGCTAATTACGTAGAATATATCGGTTCGGACGTGGAACGCATAGATTTCGAGAAAACGCCTTACGAAGTTAGGGGAAAAGGCCTATAATATAAGGGTGAATATAGGGCGAAACCGGGCATACTTCAAGCGCTCGTAGCGCCTAAACTATTAATGATAGAAAGACGATCCTTAGATCATTCTGAAGCAGAAAAATGCGCTCTTTCGAATGGTGTAAGAGAGAATATCGTAACTAGAAAAAATCCCCTGTTAGGGTGAAATTTAGTGATTTTTTCGATTTTTTGCAGTTTCTTGCGATTTTCTCGGCAACCGTTGGAGTAAAGTAAAAAAATCGCACGCCGTTGAATTCGCCTCGTCAAGACGCATCGATTGATGTAGGATTGAACGTCCTTAGTCCCGTATTAGCGAAAAAGGGGTATGCGATTTTAGCTATTTTTTGCGGTTTTTGCATTCTTTCGGCAACCGTTTAAAATAATCCAAACAAATTATATACCGTTGAAATCAGCGCGTCAAGACGCGTCGATTGGTATATGAATGGACGCGATAGGACGAAGTAAACTTAAATCGCCCATATCTCCCTAACGGTTGGAGCTACAGCGTTTATAATGCCATATTTGGAATCTACTCCTCGAGACCTATCCGATAGGCCTATTTCGAACGCAATCGGGGAAAGTTTTCTTTAGCTCGAGAACGGTAAGAGATACAGCGTCGGGGATGGAAGATTTGGAATCTACGGGTCAAAATTAGTCGGATAGGCATATTTTGAACGCGATTGGACGCAAAAAATTTTTTGTCCGCACGGATTTCTACCTCAAGGCATAGAAATTTTGTTAGTTTTTCGAGATAGCATACTTCCGATAGCACTAGCGAGTTCAAACTCGGTAGGTTTATAGTACTCGGGGAGCTGATTAGAATAAAGCAAACCGCAGGTCCCTAAGTCTTACCGTTCCGGAGATATGGTAGTTTAAAGTTTGAAAAATTTCGTTATCAGAAATTACCATAATTTCGTCCTAGCGCGAAAACTATTAGAGATAGGTCATTCGTTCTTGTTCCATTCGTTTCCTAGACAAAATCTGCATATAGAAAGGTCTATTCGATCGGGATCGAGCAATAAATAAAGTGGTGAGAGCGATTTGAAATTTGGCCAAAATCGTAAATCGCGTTTTTTAACGATTTTTAACGATATATTGGTCATTTGACGAAAAAGTCATGTTCAAATTTCGAAATTATTTTGCGTCAAAATATACATATTCGGACCGGTAATTACGTAAAAAATATCGGTTCCAACGTAGAACGCATAGTTTTTGAGAAAACGCCATTCGAAGTTAGGGGAAAAGGGGTTAAAATAAGGGTGTATATAAGGCAATTTTCGAATATTTGACGAAAAATTCATGTTCGAATTTGGTGGTTATTTTGGCCTAGAATATACATATTCGGGCCGCTAATTACGTAGAATATATCGGTTCGGACGTGGAACGCATAGATTTCGAGAAAACGCCTTACGAAGTTAGGGGAAAAGGCCTATAATATAAGGGTGAATATAGGGCGAAACCGGGCATACTTCAAGCGCTCGTAGCGCCTAAACTATTAATGATAGAAAGACGATCCTTAGATCATTCTGAAGCAGAAAAATGCGCTCTTTCGAATGGTGTAAGAGAGAATATCGTAACTAGAAAAAATCCCCTGTTAGGGTGAAATTTAGTGATTTTTTCGATTTTTTGCAGTTTCTTGCGATTTTCTCGGCAACCGTTGGAGTAAAGTGAAAAAATCGCACGCCGTTGAATTCGCCTCATCAAGACGCATCGATTGATGTAGGATTGAACGTCCTTAGTCCCATATTAGTGAAAAAGGGGTATGTCATTTTAGCTATTTTTTGCGGTTTTTTGCACTTTCTCGGCAACCGTTTGAAATAATCCAAACAAATTATATACCGTTGAAATCAGCGCGTCAAGACGCGTCGATTGGTATATGAATGGACGCGATAGGACGAAGGAAACTTAAATCGCCCATATCTCCTTAACGGTTGGAGCTACAGCGTTTATAATGCCATATTTGGAATCTACTCGTCGAGACCTATCCGATAGGCCTATTTCGAACGCAATCGGGGAAAGTTTTCTTTGGCTCGAGAACGGTAAGAGATACAGCGTCGGGGATGGAAGATTTGGAATCTACGGGTCAAAATTAGTCGGATAGGCATATTTTGAACGCGATTGGACGCAAAAAATTTTTGTCCGCACTTATTTCTACCTCAAGGCATAGAAATTTTGTTAGTTTTTCGAAATAGCATACTTCCGATAGCACTAGCGAGTTCAAACTCGGTAGGTTTATAGTACTCGGGGAGCTGATTAAAATAAAGCAAACCGTAGGTCCCTAAGTCTTACCGTTCCGGAGATATGGTAGTTTAAAGTTTGAAAAATTTCGTTATCAGAAATTACCATAATTTCGTCCTAGCGCGAAAACTATTAGAGATAGGTCATTCGTTCTTGTTCCATTCGTTTCCTAGACAAAATCTGCATATAGAAAGGTCTATTCGATCGGGATCGAGCAATAAATAAAGTGGTGAGAGTGATTTGAAATTTGGCCAAAATCGTAAATCGCGTTTTTTAACGATTTTTAACGATATATTGGTCATTTGACGAAAAAGTCATGTTCAAATTTCGAAATTATTTTGCGTCAAAATATACATATTCGGACCGGTAATTACGTAAAAAATATCGGTTCCAACGTAGAACGCATAGTTTTTGCGAAAACGCCATTCGAAGTTAGGGGAAAAGGGGTTAAAATAAGGGTGTATATAAGGCAATTTTCGAATATTTGACGAAAAATTCATGTTCGAATTTGGTGGTTATTTTGGCCTAGAATATACATATTCGGGCCGCTAATTACGTAGAATATATCGGTTCGGACGTGGAACGCATAGATTTCGAGAAAACGCCTTACGAAGTTAGGGTCAAAACGGGCTAAAATAGGGGTATATATAAGGCTTCTTTCGAATATTCGACGAAAAATTCATGTTCGAATTTCGCGGTTATTTTGGCCTAGAATATACATATTCGGGCCGCTAATTACGTAGAATATATCGGTTCGCACGTGGAACGCATAGATTTCGAGAAAACGCCTTACGAAGTTAGGGGAAAAGGCCTATAATATAAGGGTGAATATAGGGCGAAACCGGGCATACTTCAAGCGCTCGTAGCGCCTAAACTATTAATGATAGAAAGACGATCCTTAGATCATTCTGAAGCAGAAAAATGCGCTCTTTCGAATGGTGTAAGAGAGAATATCGTAACTAGAAAAAATCCCCTGTTAGGGTGAAATTTAGTGATTTTTTCGATTTTTTGCAGTTTCTTGCGATTTTCTCGGCAACCGTTGGAGTAAAGTGAAAAAATCGCACGCCGTTGAATTCGCCTCATCAAGACGCATCGATTGATGTAGGATTGAACGTCCTTAGTCCCATATTAGTGAAAAAGGGGTATGTCATTTTAGCTATTTTTTGCGGTTTTTGCACTTTCTCGGCAACCGTTTGAAATAATCCAAACAAATTATATACCGTTGAAATCAGCGCGTCAAGACGCGTCGATTGGTATATGAATGGACGCGATAGGACGAAGGAAACTTAAATCGCCCATATCTCCTTAACGGTTGGAGCTACAGCGTTTATAATGCCATATTTGGAATCTACTCGTCGAGACCTATCCGATAGGCCTATTTCGAACGCAATCGGGGAAAGTTTTCTTTGGCTCGAGAACGGTAAGAGATACAGCGTCGGGGATGGAAGATTTGGAATCTACGGGTCAAAATTAGTCGGATAGGCATATTTTGAACGCGATTGGACGCAAAAAATTTTTTGTCCGCACTTATTTCTACCTCAAGGCATAGAAATTTTGTTAGTTTTTCGAAATAGCATACTTCCGATAGCACTAGCGAGTTCAAACTCGGTAGGTTTATAGTACTCGGGGAGCTGATTAAAATAAAGCAAACCGTAGGTCCCTAAGTCTTACCGTTCCGGAGATATGGTAGTTTAAAGTTTGAAAAATTTCGTTATCAGAAATTACCATAATTTCGTCCTAGCGCGAAAACTATTAGAGATAGGTCATTCGTTCTTGTTCCATTCGTTTCCTAGACAAAATCTGCATATAGAAAGGTCTATTCGATCGGGATCGAGCAATAAATAAAGTGGTGAGAGTGATTTGAAATTTGGCCAAAATCGTAAATCGCGTTTTTTAACGATTTTTAACGATATATTGGTCATTTGACGAAAAAGTCATGTTCAAATTTCGAAATTATTTTGCGTCAAAATATACATATTCGGACCGGTAATTACGTAAAAAATATCGGTTCCAACGTAGAACGCATAGTTTTTGCGAAAACGCCATTCGAAGTTAGGGGAAAAGGGGTTAAAATAAGGGTGTATATAAGGCAATTTTCGAATATTTGACGAAAAATTCATGTTCGAATTTGGTGGTTATTTTGGCCTAGAATATACATATTCGGGCCGCTAATTACGTAGAATATATCGGTTCGGACGTGGAACGCATAGATTTCGAGAAAACGCCTTACGAAGTTAGGGTCAAAACGGGCTAAAATAGGGGTATATATAAGGCTTCTTTCGAATATTCGACGAAAAATTCATGTTCGAATTTCGCGGTTATTTTGGCCTAGAATATACATATTCGGGCCGCTAATTACGTAGAATATATCGGTTCGCACGTGGAACGCATAGATTTCGAGAAAACGCCTTACGAAGTTAGGGGAAAAGGCCTATAATATAAGGGTGAATATAGGGCGAAACCGGGCATACTTCAAGCGCTCGTAGCGCCTAAACTATTAATGATAGAAAGACGATCCTTAGATCATTCTGAAGCAGAAAAATGCGCTCTTTCGAATGGTGTAAGAGAGAATATCGTAACTAGAAAAAATCCCCTGTTAGGGTGAAATTTAGTGATTTTTTCGATTTTTTGCAGTTTCTTGCGATTTTCTCGGCAACCGTTGGAGTAAAGTGAAAAAATCGCACGCCGTTGAATTCGCCTCATCAAGACGCATCGATTGATGTAGGATTGAACGTCCTTAGTCCCATATTAGTGAAAAAGGGGTATGTCATTTTAGCTATTTTTTGCGGTTTTTGCACTTTCTCGGCAACCGTTTGAAATAATCCAAACAAATTATATACCGTTGAAATCAGCGCGTCAAGACGCGTCGATTGGTATATGAATGGACGCGATAGGACGAAGGAAACTTAAATCGCCCATATCTCCTTAACGGTTGGAGCTACAGCGTTTATAATGCCATATTTGGAATCTACTCGTCGAGACCTATCCGATAGGCCTATTTCGAACGCAATCGGGGAAAGTTTTCTTTGGCTCGAGAACGGTAAGAGATACAGCGTCGGGGATGGAAGATTTGGAATCTACGGGTCAAAATTAGTCGGATAGGCATATTTTGAACGCGATTGGACGCAAAAAATTTTTTGTCCGCACTTATTTCTACCTCAAGGCATAGAAATTTTGTTAGTTTTTCGAAATAGCATACTTCCGATAGCACTAGCGAGTTCAAACTCGGTAGGTTTATAGTACTCGGGGAGCTGATTAAAATAAAGCAAACCGTAGGTCCCTAAGTCTTACCGTTCCGGAGATATGGTAGTTTAAAGTTTGAAAAATTTCGTTATCAGAAATTACCATAATTTCGTCCTAGCGCGAAAACTATTAGAGATAGGTCATTCGTTCTTGTTCCATTCGTTTCCTAGACAAAATCTGCATATAGAAAGGTCTATTCGATCGGGATCGAGCAATAAATAAAGTGGTGAGAGTGATTTGAAATTTGGCCAAAATCGTAAATCGCGTTTTTTAACGATTTTTAACGATATATTGGTCATTTGACGAAAAAGTCATGTTCAAATTTCGAAATTATTTTGCGTCAAAATATACATATTCGGACCGGTAATTACGTAAAAAATATCGGTTCCAACGTAGAACGCATAGTTTTTGCGAAAACGCCATTCGAAGTTAGGGGAAAAGGGGTTAAAATAAGGGTGTATATAAGGCAATTTTCGAATATTTGACGAAAAATTCATGTTCGAATTTCGCGGTTATTTTGGCCTAGAATATACATATTCGGGCCGCTAATTACGTAGAATATATCGGTTCGCACGTGGAACGCATAGATTTCGAGAAAACGCCTTACGAAGTTAGGGGAAAAAGGCCTATAATATAAGGGTGAATATAGGGCGAAACCGGGCATACTTCAAGCGCTCGTAGCGCCTAAACTATTAATGATAGAAAGACGATCCTTAGATCATTCTGAAGCAGAAAAATGCGCTCTTTCGAATGGTGTAAGAGAGAATATCGTAACTAGAAAAAATCCCCTGTTAGGGTGAAATTTAGTGATTTTTTCGATTTTTTGCAGTTTCTTGCGATTTTCTCGGCAACCGTTGGAGTAAAGTGAAAAAATCGCACGCCGTTGAATTCGCCTCATCAAGACGCATCGATTGATGTAGGATTGAACGTCCTTAGTCCCATATTAGTGAAAAAGGGGTATGTCATTTTAGCTATTTTTTGCGGTTTTTTGCACTTTCTCGGCAACCGTTTGAAATAATCCAAACAAATTATATACCGTTGAAATCAGCGCGTCAAGACGCGTCGATTGGTATATGAATGGACGCGATAGGACGAAGGAAACTTAAATCGCCCATATCTCCTTAACGGTTGGAGCTACAGCGTTTATAATGCCATATTTGGAATCTACTCGTCGAGACCTATCCGATAGGCCTATTTCGAACGCAATCGGGGAAAGTTTTCTTTGGCTCGAGAACGGTAAGAGATACAGCGTCGGGGATGGAAGATTTGGAATCTACGGGTCAAAATTAGTCGGATAGGCATATTTTGAACGCGATTGGACGCAAAAATTTTTTGTCCGCACTTATTTCTACCTCAAGGCATAGAAATTTTGTTAGTTTTTCGAAATAGCATACTTCCGATAGCACTAGCGAGTTCAAACTCGGTAGGTTTATAGTACTCGGGGAGCTGATTAAAATAAAGCAAACCGTAGGTCCCTAAGTCTTACCGTTCCGGAGATATGGTAGTTTAAAGTTTGAAAAATTTCGTTATCAGAAATTACCATAATTTCGTCCTAGCGCGAAAACTATTAGAGATAGGTCATTCGTTCTTGTTCCATTCGTTTCCTAGACAAAATCTGCATATAGAAAGGTCTATTCGATCGGGATCGAGCAATAAATAAAGTGGTGAGAGTGATTTGAAATTTGGCCAAAATCGTAAATCGCGTTTTTTAACGATTTTTAACGATATATTGGTCATTTGACGAAAAAGTCATGTTCAAATTTCGAAATTATTTTGCGTCAAAATATACATATTCGGACCGGTAATTACGTAAAAAATATCGGTTCCAACGTAGAACGCATAGTTTTTGCGAAAACGCCATTCGAAGTTAGGGGAAAAGGGGTTAAAATAAGGGTGTATATAAGGCAATTTTCGAATATTTGACGAAAAATTCATGTTCGAATTTCGCGGTTATTTTGGCCTAGAATATACATATTCGGGCCGCTAATTACGTAGAATATATCGGTTCGCACGTGGAACGCATAGATTTCGAGAAAACGCCTTACGAAGTTAGGGTCAAAACGGGCTAAAATGGGGGTATATATAAGGCTTCTTTCGAATATTCGACGAAAAATTCATGTTCGAATTTCGCGGTTATTTTGGCCTAGAATATACATATTCGGGCCGCTAATTACGTAGAATATATCGGTTCGCACGTGGAACGCATAGATTTCGAGAAAACGCCTTACGAAGTTAGGGGAAAAGGCCTATAATATAAGGGTGAATATAGGGCGAAACCGGGCATACTTCAAGCGCTCGTAGCGCCTAAACTATTAATGATAGAAAGACGATCCTTAGATCATTCTGAAGCAGAAAAATGCGCTCTTTCGAATGGTGTAAGAGAGAATATCGTAACTAGAAAAAATCCCCTGTTAGGGTGAAATTTAGTGATTTTTTCGATTTTTTGCAGTTTCTTGCGATTTTCTCGGCAACCGTTGGAGTAAAGTGAAAAAATCGCACGCCGTTGAATTCGCCTCATCAAGACGCATCGATTGATGTAGGATTGAACGTCCTTAGTCCCATATTAGTGAAAAAGGGGTATGTCATTTTAGCTATTTTTTGCGGTTTTTTGCACTTTCTCGGCAACCGTTTGAAATAATCCAAACAAATTATATACCGTTGAAATCAGCGCGTCAAGACGCGTCGATTGGTATATGAATGGACGCGATAGGACGAAGGAAACTTAAATCGCCCATATCTCCTTAACGGTTGGAGCTACAGCGTTTATAATGCCATATTTGGAATCTACTCGTCGAGACCTATCCGATAGGCCTATTTCGAACGCAATCGGGGAAAGTTTTCTTTGGCTCGAGAACGGTAAGAGATACAGCGTCGGGGATGGAAGATTTGGAATCTACGGGTCAAAATTAGTCGGATAGGCATATTTTGAACGCGATTGGACGCAAAAATTTTTTGTCCGCACTTATTTCTACCTCAAGGCATAGAAATTTTGTTAGTTTTTCGAAATAGCATACTTCCGATAGCACTAGCGAGTTCAAACTCGGTAGGTTTATAGTACTCGGGGAGCTGATTAAAATAAAGCAAACCGTAGGTCCCTAAGTCTTACCGTTCCGGAGATATGGTAGTTTAAAGTTTGAAAAATTTCGTTATCAGAAATTACCATAATTTCGTCCTAGCGCGAAAACTATTAGAGATAGGTCATTCGTTCTTGTTCCATTCGTTTCCTAGACAAAATCTGCATATAGAAAGGTCTATTCGATCGGGATCGAGCAATAAATAAAGTGGTGAGAGTGATTTGAAATTTGGCCAAAATCGTAAATCGCGTTTTTTAACGATTTTTAACGATATATTGGTCATTTGACGAAAAAGTCATGTTCAAATTTCGAAATTATTTTGCGTCAAAATATACATATTCGGACCGGTAATTACGTAAAAAATATCGGTTCCAACGTAGAACGCATAGTTTTTGCGAAAACGCCATTCGAAGTTAGGGGAAAAGGGGTTAAAATAAGGGTGTATATAAGGCAATTTTCGAATATTTGACGAAAAATTCATGTTCGAATTTCGCGGTTATTTTGGCCTAGAATATACATATTCGGGCCGCTAATTACGTAGAATATATCGGTTCGCACGTGGAACGCATAGATTTCGAGAAAACGCCTTACGAAGTTAGGGTCAAAACGGGCTAAAATGGGGGTATATATAAGGCTTCTTTCGAATATTCGACGAAAAATTCATGTTCGAATTTCGCGGTTATTTTGGCCTAGAATATACATATTCGGGCCGCTAATTACGTAGAATATATCGGTTCGCACGTGGAACGCATAGATTTCGAGAAAACGCCTTACGAAGTTAGGGGAAAAGGCCTATAATATAAGGGTGAATATAGGGCGAAACCGGGCATACTTCAAGCGCTCGTAGCGCCTAAACTATTAATGATAGAAAGACGATCCTTAGATCATTCTGAAGCAGAAAAATGCGCTCTTTCGAATGGTGTAAGAGAGAATATCGTAACTAGAAAAAATCCCCTGTTAGGGTGAAATTTAGTGATTTTTTCGATTTTTTGCAGTTTCTTGCGATTTTCTCGGCAACCGTTGGAGTAAAGTGAAAAAATCGCACGCCGTTGAATTCGCCTCATCAAGACGCATCGATTGATGTAGGATTGAACGTCCTTAGTCCCATATTAGTGAAAAAGGGGTATGTCATTTTAGCTATTTTTTGCGGTTTTTGCACTTTCTCGGCAACCGTTTGAAATAATCCAAACAAATTATATACCGTTGAAATCAGCGCGTCAAGACGCGTCGATTGGTATATGAATGGACGCGATAGGACGAAGGAAACTTAAATCGCCCATATCTCCTTAACGGTTGGAGCTACAGCGTTTATAATGCCATATTTGGAATCTACTCGTCGAGACCTATCCGATAGGCCTATTTCGAACGCAATCGGGGAAAGTTTTCTTTGGCTCGAGAACGGTAAGAGATACAGCGTCGGGGATGGAAGATTTGGAATCTACGGGTCAAAATTAGTCGGATAGGCATATTTTGAACGCGATTGGACGCAAAAAATTTTTTGTCCGCACTTATTTCTACCTCAAGGCATAGAAATTTTGTTAGTTTTTCGAAATAGCATACTTCCGATAGCACTAGCGAGTTCAAACTCGGTAGGTTTATAGTACTCGGGGAGCTGATTAAAATAAAGCAAACCGTAGGTCCCTAAGTCTTACCGTTCCGGAGATATGGTAGTTTAAAGTTTGAAAAATTTCGTTATCAGAAATTACCATAATTTCGTCCTAGCGCGAAAACTATTAGAGATAGGTCATTCGTTCTTGTTCCATTCGTTTCCTAGACAAAATCTGCATATAGAAAGGTCTATTCGATCGGGATCGAGCAATAAATAAAGTGGTGAGAGTGATTTGAAATTTGGCCAAAATCGTAAATCGCGTTTTTTAACGATTTTTAACGATATATTGGTCATTTGACGAAAAAGTCATGTTCAAATTTCGAAATTATTTTGCGTCAAAATATACATATTCGGACCGGTAATTACGTAAAAAATATCGGTTCCAACGTAGAACGCATAGTTTTTGCGAAAACGCCATTCGAAGTTAGGGGAAAAGGGGTTAAAATAAGGGTGTATATAAGGCAATTTTCGAATATTTGACGAAAAATTCATGTTCGAATTTCGCGGTTATTTTGGCCTAGAATATACATATTCGGGCCGCTAATTACGTAGAATATATCGGTTCGCACGTGGAACGCATAGATTTCGAGAAAACGCCTTACGAAGTTAGGGTCAAAACGGGCTAAAATGGGGGTATATATAAGGCTTCTTTCGAATATTCGACGAAAAATTCATGTTCGAATTTCGCGGTTATTTTGGCCTAGAATATACATATTCGGGCCGCTAATTACGTAGAATATATCGGTTCGCACGTGGAACGCATAGATTTCGAGAAAACGCCTTACGAAGTTAGGGGAAAAGGCCTATAATATAAGGGTGAATATAGGGCGAAACCGGGCATACTTCAAGCGCTCGTAGCGCCTAAACTATTAATGATAGAAAGACGATCCTTAGATCATTCTGAAGCAGAAAAATGCGCTCTTTCGAATGGTGTAAGAGAGAATATCGTAACTAGAAAAAATCCCCTGTTAGGGTGAAATTTAGTGATTTTTTCGATTTTTTGCAGTTTCTTGCGATTTTCTCGGCAACCGTTGGAGTAAAGTGAAAAAATCGCACGCCGTTGAATTCGCCTCATCAAGACGCATCGATTGATGTAGGATTGAACGTCCTTAGTCCCATATTAGTGAAAAAGGGGTATGTCATTTTAGCTATTTTTTGCGGTTTTTGCACTTTCTCGGCAACCGTTTGAAATAATCCAAACAAATTATATACCGTTGAAATCAGCGCGTCAAGACGCGTCGATTGGTATATGAATGGACGCGATAGGACGAAGGAAACTTAAATCGCCCATATCTCCTTAACGGTTGGAGCTACAGCGTTTATAATGCCATATTTGGAATCTACTCGTCGAGACCTATCCGATAGGCCTATTTCGAACGCAATCGGGGAAAGTTTTCTTTGGCTCGAGAACGGTAAGAGATACAGCGTCGGGGATGGAAGATTTGGAATCTACGGGTCAAAATTAGTCGGATAGGCATATTTTGAACGCGATTGGACGCAAAAAATTTTTTGTCCGCACTTATTTCTACCTCAAGGCATAGAAATTTTGTTAGTTTTTCGAAATAGCATACTTCCGATAGCACTAGCGAGTTCAAACTCGGTAGGTTTATAGTACTCGGGGAGCTGATTAAAATAAAGCAAACCGTAGGTCCCTAAGTCTTACCGTTCCGGAGATATGGTAGTTTAAAGTTTGAAAAATTTCGTTATCAGAAATTACCATAATTTCGTCCTAGCGCGAAAACTATTAGAGATAGGTCATTCGTTCTTGTTCCATTCGTTTCCTAGACAAAATCTGCATATAGAAAGGTCTATTCGATCGGGATCGAGCAATAAATAAAGTGGTGAGAGTGATTTGAAATTTGGCCAAAATCGTAAATCGCGTTTTTTAACGATTTTTAACGATATATTGGTCATTTGACGAAAAAGTCATGTTCAAATTTCGAAATTATTTTGCGTCAAAATATACATATTCGGACCGGTAATTACGTAAAAAATATCGGTTCCAACGTAGAACGCATAGTTTTTGCGAAAACGCCATTCGAAGTTAGGGGAAAAGGGGTTAAAATAAGGGTGTATATAAGGCAATTTTCGAATATTTGACGAAAAATTCATGTTCGAATTTCGCGGTTATTTTGGCCTAGAATATACATATTCGGGCCGCTAATTACGTAGAATATATCGGTTCGCACGTGGAACGCATAGATTTCGAGAAAACGCCTTACGAAGTTAGGGTCAAAACGGGCTAAAATGGGGGTATATATAAGGCTTCTTTCGAATATTCGACGAAAAATTCATGTTCGAATTTCGCGGTTATTTTGGCCTAGAATATACATATTCGGGCCGCTAATTACGTAGAATATATCGGTTCGCACGTGGAACGCATAGATTTCGAGAAAACGCCTTACGAAGTTAGGGGAAAAGGCCTATAATATAAGGGTGAATATAGGGCGAAACCGGGCATACTTCAAGCGCTCGTAGCGCCTAAACTATTAATGATAGAAAGACGATCCTTAGATCATTCTGAAGCAGAAAAATGCGCTCTTTCGAATGGTGTAAGAGAGAATATCGTAACTAGAAAAAATCCCCTGTTAGGGTGAAATTTAGTGATTTTTTCGATTTTTGCAGTTTCTTGCGATTTTCTCGGCAACCGTTGGAGTAAAGTGAAAAAATCGCACGCCGTTGAATTCGCCTCATCAAGACGCATCGATTGATGTAGGATTGAACGTCCTTAGTCCCATATTAGTGAAAAAGGGGTATGTCATTTTAGCTATTTTTTGCGGTTTTTGCACTTTCTCGGCAACCGTTTGAAATAATCCAAACAAATTATATACCGTTGAAATCAGCGCGTCAAGACGCGTCGATTGGTATATGAATGGACGCGATAGGACGAAGGAAACTTAAATCGCCCATATCTCCTTAACGGTTGGAGCTACAGCGTTTATAATGCCATATTTGGAATCTACTCGTCGAGACCTATCCGATAGGCCTATTTCGAACGCAATCGGGGAAAGTTTTCTTTGGCTCGAGAACGGTAAGAGATACAGCGTCGGGGATGGAAGATTTGGAATCTACGGGTCAAAATTAGTCGGATAGGCATATTTTGAACGCGATTGGACGCAAAAAATTTTTTGTCCGCACTTATTTCTACCTCAAGGCATAGAAATTTTGTTAGTTTTTCGAAATAGCATACTTCCGATAGCACTAGCGAGTTCAAACTCGGTAGGTTTATAGTACTCGGGGAGCTGATTAAAATAAAGCAAACCGTAGGTCCCTAAGTCTTACCGTTCCGGAGATATGGTAGTTTAAAGTTTGAAAAATTTCGTTATCAGAAATTACCATAATTTCGTCCTAGCGCGAAAACTATTAGAGATAGGTCATTCGTTCTTGTTCCATTCGTTTCCTAGACAAAATCTGCATATAGAAAGGTCTATTCGATCGGGATCGAGCAATAAATAAAGTGGTGAGAGTGATTTGAAATTTGGCCAAAATCGTAAATCGCGTTTTTAACGATTTTTAACGATATATTGGTCATTTGACGAAAAAGTCATGTTCAAATTTCGAAATTATTTTGCGTCAAAATATACATATTCGGACCGGTAATTACGTAAAAAATATCGGTTCCAACGTAGAACGCATAGTTTTTGCGAAAACGCCATTCGAAGTTAGGGGAAAAGGGGTTAAAATAAGGGTGTATATAAGGCAATTTTCGAATATTTGACGAAAAATTCATGTTCGAATTTCGCGGTTATTTTGGCCTAGAATATACATATTCGGGCCGCTAATTACGTAGAATATATCGGTTCGCACGTGGAACGCATAGATTTCGAGAAAACGCCTTACGAAGTTAGGGTCAAAACGGGCTAAAATGGGGGTATATATAAGGCTTCTTTCGAATATTCGACGAAAAATTCATGTTCGAATTTCGCGGTTATTTTGGCCTAGAATATACATATTCGGGCCGCTAATTACGTAGAATATATCGGTTCGCACGTGGAACGCATAGATTTCGAGAAAACGCCTTACGAAGTTAGGGGAAAAGGCCTATAATATAAGGGTGAATATAGGGCGAAACCGGGCATACTTCAAGCGCTCGTAGCGCCTAAACTATTAATGATAGAAAGACGATCCTTAGATCATTCTGAAGCAGAAAAATGCGCTCTTTCGAATGGTGTAAGAGAGAATATCGTAACTAGAAAAAATCCCCTGTTAGGGTGAAATTTAGTGATTTTTTCGATTTTTTGCAGTTTCTTGCGATTTTCTCGGCAACCGTTGGAGTAAAGTGAAAAAATCGCACGCCGTTGAATTCGCCTCATCAAGACGCATCGATTGATGTAGGATTGAACGTCCTTAGTCCCATATTAGTGAAAAAGGGGTATGTCATTTTAGCTATTTTTTGCGGTTTTTGCACTTTCTCGGCAACCGTTTGAAATAATCCAAACAAATTATATACCGTTGAAATCAGCGCGTCAAGACGCGTCGATTGGTATATGAATGGACGCGATAGGACGAAGGAAACTTAAATCGCCCATATCTCCTTAACGGTTGGAGCTACAGCGTTTATAATGCCATATTTGGAATCTACTCGTCGAGACCTATCCGATAGGCCTATTTCGAACGCAATCGGGGAAAGTTTTCTTTGGCTCGAGAACGGTAAGAGATACAGCGTCGGGGATGGAAGATTTGGAATCTACGGGTCAAAATTAGTCGGATAGGCATATTTTGAACGCGATTGGACGCAAAAAATTTTTGTCCGCACTTATTTCTACCTCAAGGCATAGAAATTTTGTTAGTTTTTCGAAATAGCATACTTCCGATAGCACTAGCGAGTTCAAACTCGGTAGGTTTATAGTACTCGGGGAGCTGATTAAAATAAAGCAAACCGTAGGTCCCTAAGTCTTACCGTTCCGGAGATATGGTAGTTTAAAGTTTGAAAAATTTCGTTATCAGAAATTACCATAATTTCGTCCTAGCGCGAAAACTATTAGAGATAGGTCATTCGTTCTTGTTCCATTCGTTTCCTAGACAAAATCTGCATATAGAAAGGTCTATTCGATCGGGATCGAGCAATAAATAAAGTGGTGAGAGTGATTTGAAATTTGGCCAAAATCGTAAATCGCGTTTTTAACGATTTTTAACGATATATTGGTCATTTGACGAAAAAGTCATGTTCAAATTTCGAAATTATTTTGCGTCAAAATATACATATTCGGACCGGTAATTACGTAAAAAATATCGGTTCCAACGTAGAACGCATAGTTTTTGCGAAAACGCCATTCGAAGTTAGGGAAAAGGGGTTAAAATAAGGGTGTATATAAGGCAATTTTCGAATATTTGACGAAAAATTCATGTTCGAATTTCGCGGTTATTTTGGCCTAGAATATACATATTCGGGCCGCTAATTACGTAGAATATATCGGTTCGCACGTGGAACGCATAGATTTCGAGAAAACGCCTTACGAAGTTAGGGTCAAAACGGGCTAAAATGGGGGTATATATAAGGCTTCTTTCGAATATTCGACGAAAAATTCATGTTCGAATTTCGCGGTTATTTTGGCCTAGAATATACATATTCGGGCCGCTAATTACGTAGAATATATCGGTTCGCACGTGGAACGCATAGATTTCGAGAAAACGCCTTACGAAGTTAGGGAAAAGGCCTATAATATAAGGGTGAATATAGGGCGAAACCGGGCATACTTCAAGCGCTCGTAGCGCCTAAACTATTAATGATAGAAAGACGATCCTTAGATCATTCTGAAGCAGAAAAATGCGCTCTTTCGAATGGTGTAAGAGAGAATATCGTAACTAGAAAAAATCCCCTGTTAGGGTGAAATTTAGTGATTTTTTCGATTTTTTGCAGTTTCTTGCGATTTTCTCGGCAACCGTTGGAGTAAAGTGAAAAAATCGCACGCCGTTGAATTCGCCTCATCAAGACGCATCGATTGATGTAGGATTGAACGTCCTTAGTCCCATATTAGTGAAAAAGGGGTATGTCATTTTAGCTATTTTTTGCGGTTTTGCACTTTCTCGGCAACCGTTTGAAATAATCCAAACAAATTATATACCGTTGAAATCAGCGCGTCAAGACGCGTCGATTGGTATATGAATGGACGCGATAGGACGAAGGAAACTTAAATCGCCCATATCTCCTTAACGGTTGGAGCTACAGCGTTTATAATGCCATATTTGGAATCTACTCGTCGAGACCTATCCGATAGGCCTATTTCGAACGCAATCGGGGAAAGTTTTCTTTGGCTCGAGAACGGTAAGAGATACAGCGTCGGGGATGGAAGATTTGGAATCTACGGGTCAAAATTAGTCGGATAGGCATATTTTGAACGCGATTGGACGCAAAAAATTTTTTGTCCGCACTTATTTCTACCTCAAGGCATAGAAATTTTGTTAGTTTTTCGAAATAGCATACTTCCGATAGCACTAGCGAGTTCAAACTCGGTAGGTTTATAGTACTCGGGGAGCTGATTAAAATAAAGCAAACCGTAGGTCCCTAAGTCTTACCGTTCCGGAGATATGGTAGTTTAAAGTTTGAAAAATTTCGTTATCAGAAATTACCATAATTTCGTCCTAGCGCGAAAACTATTAGAGATAGGTCATTCGTTCTTGTTCCATTCGTTTCCTAGACAAAATCTGCATATAGAAAGGTCTATTCGATCGGGATCGAGCAATAAATAAAGTGGTGAGAGTGATTTGAAATTTGGCCAAAATCGTAAATCGCGTTTTTAACGATTTTTAACGATATATTGGTCATTTGACGAAAAAGTCATGTTCAAATTTCGAAATTATTTTGCGTCAAAATATACATATTCGGACCGGTAATTACGTAAAAATATCGGTTCCAACGTAGAACGCATAGTTTTTGCGAAAACGCCATTCGAAGTTAGGGAAAAGGGGTTAAAATAAGGGTGTATATAAGGCAATTTTCGAATATTTGACGAAAAATTCATGTTCGAATTTCGCGGTTATTTTGGCCTAGAATATACATATTCGGGCCGCTAATTACGTAGAATATATCGGTTCGCACGTGGAACGCATAGATTTCGAGAAAACGCCTTACGAAGTTAGGGTCAAAACGGGCTAAAATGGGGGTATATATAAGGCTTCTTTCGAATATTCGACGAAAAATTCATGTTCGAATTTCGCGGTTATTTTGGCCTAGAATATACATATTCGGGCCGCTAATTACGTAGAATATATCGGTTCGCACGTGGAACGCATAGATTTCGAGAAAACGCCTTACGAAGTTAGGGAAAAGGCCTATAATAT
>JAYRCI010000084.1:0-38551 GCA_038088585.1 Chrysina gloriosa | reverse complement strand
TTCAGAAAAATCGCTTAGTTTGTCGTGTGGAAGGCCGCTGTCGATTTTGGACCCAGAAATCTGATTTCTACCCCTATCTACACAAAATTATATACTCACCCTCATCACCTCTAGAAAAACAAAACGAACAATGATACGAAGAAATTTTATTAACAAAAGTCGTTTAGTTTGCTGTGTGGAAGGCACCCGTCGAATTTGGAACCAGAATTCTGATTTCTACCCCTATCTGCAAACTCTTACTTCCTCACAAACACTAGAAAAAAAAAAAAACGAGCAACGATACGAACAAACTTTATTAAGAAATTGCTTAGTTAGGGACGTGAAGGGCAACTGTCGATTTTGGATCCAGAATTCCGATTTCTACCCCTATAATCAAACTCCAACATTATCAAATTCAACATAACTAGAAGAAAAAAACAAAAAAGATACGAAAATATTTTATTAATAAAAATCGTTTAGTTTGCGGTGTAGACGGCGGCTGTTGATTTAGGGACCAGAATTCCGATTTCTACCCCTAAAAGTCAGAATCCTTGAATGAATTTTGGCACAAGTCTTCCTCGTTATTAACAAAACAACTCTTCTTCATAATCCTTTTTCTATCTGTGTTCTGGATAAGCGATTACCCGAAGCAATAAAAAACTTAGGGTTGAGGTTTGGCGCAGGGGAACGGTAAAAGTCAGAATCCTCGAACGAATTTTGGCATACATCTTCCCCGTTAATAGCAAAACAACTTTTCTTCATAATATTTGTTCCTATCTGTGTTTTGGATAAGCCGTTTCCAGGAGCAATAAAAACCTAGGGTTGGGGGAGAGGGACGGTAAAAGTCAGAATTCTCGAACGAACTTTGGCACACGTCTTCCCCGTTAATAAAAAAAACAACTTCTCCTCATAATATTTTTTCCTATCTGTGTCTTGGATAAGCAATTACCGGGAGCAATAAAAAATCGAGGGTTGGTAGAGGGGAACAGGTTAAAAGTCAGAATTCCCGAACGAATTTTGGCACACGGCTTCCTCGTTAATAAAAGAAACAACTTTTCTTCATAATATTTTTTCCTATCTGTGTTCTCGATAAGCGATTACCCAAAGCAATAAAAAATCGAGGGTTGGTAGAGGGAAGGGTTAAAAGTCAGAATACTCGAACGAATTTTGGCACACGTCTTCCTCGTTAATGAAAAAACAACTTTTCTTCATAATATTTTTTCCTATCTGTGTTCTGGATAAGCAATTACCTGGAGCAATAAAAATCGAGGGTTGGTAGAGGGGGACGGTAAAAGTCAGAATTCTCGAACGAACTTTGGCACACGTCTTCCTCGTTAATAAAAAAACAACTTTTCTTCATAATATTTTTTCCTATCTGTGTTCTGGATAAGCGATTACCTGGAGCAATAAAAAATCGAGGGTTGGTAGAGGGGAACGGTAAAAGTCAGAATTCTCGAACGAATTTTGGCACACGTCTTCCTCGTTAATAAAAAAACAACTTTTCTTCATAATATTTTTTCCTATCTGTGTTCTGGATAAGCGATTACCTGGAGCAATAAAAAATCGAGGGTTGGTAGAGGGGAACGGTAAAAGTCAGAATTCTCGAACGAATTTTGGCACACGTCTTCCTCGTTAATGAAAAAACAACTTTTCTTCATAATATTTTTTCCTATCTGTGTTCTGGATAAGCGATTACCTGGAGCAATAAAAAATCGAGGGTTGAGGTAGAGGGACGGTAAAAGTCAGAATCCTCGAACGAATTTTGGCACACGTCTTCCTCGTTAATAACAAAACAACTTTTCTTCATAATATTTTTTCCTATCTGTGTTCTGGATAAGCGATTACCTGGAGCAATAAAAAATCGAGGGTTGGTAGAGAGCGACGGTAAAAGTCAGAATCCTCGAACGAATTTTGGCACACGTCTTCCTCGTTAATAACAAAACAACTTTTCTTCATAATATTTTTTCCTATCTGTGTTCTGGATAAGCGATTACCTGGAGCAATAAAAAATCGAGGGTTGAGGTAGAGGGACGGTAAAAGTCAGAATTCTCGAACGAACTTTGGCACACGTCTTCCTCGTTAATACAAAAACAACTTTTCTTCATAATATTTTTTCCTATCTGTGTTCTGGATAAGCGATTACCTGGAGCAATAAAAAATCGAGGGTTGGTAGGAGGGGACGGTAAAAGTCAGAATTCTCGAACGAATTTTGGCACATGTCTTCCTCGTTAATAACAAAACAACTTTTCTTCATAATATTTTTTCCTATCTGTGTTCTGGATAAGCGATTACCTGGAGCAATAAAAAATCGAGGGTTGGTAGTGGGGGACGGTAAAAGTCAGAATTCTCGAACGAACTTTGGCACATGTCTTCCTCGTTAATAACAAAACAACTTTTCTTCATAATATTTTTTCCTATCTGTGTTCTGGATAAGCGATTACCTGGAGCAATAAAAAATCGAGGGTAGGTAGTGGGACGGTAAAAGTCAGAATCCTCGAACGAATTTTGGCACATGTCTTCCTCGTTAATAACAAAACAACTTTTCTTCATAATATTTTTTCCTATCTGTGTTCTGGATAAGCGATTACCTGGAGCAATAAAAAATCGAGGGTTGAGGTAGAGGGACGGTAAAAGTCTGAATTCTCGAACGAACTTTGGCACATGTCTTCCTCGTTAATAACAAAACAACTTTTCTTCATAATATTTTTTCCTATCTGTGTTCTGGATAAGCGATTACCTGGAGCAATAAAAAATCGAGGGTTGGGGGAGAGCCACGGTAAAAGTCAGAATCCTCGAACGAATTTTGGCACATGTCTTCCTCGTTAATAACAAAACAACTTTTCTTCATAATATTTTTTCCTATCTGTGTTCTGGATAAGCGATTACCTGGAGCAATAAAAAACTTAGGGTTGGTAGTGGGGGACGGTAAAAGTCAGAATTCTCGAACGAACTTTGGCACATGTCTTCCTCGTTAATAACAAAACAACTTTTCTTCATAATATTTTTTCCTATCTGTGTTCTGGATAAGCGATTACCGGGAGCAATAAAAAATCGAGGGCTAGGTAGTGGGACGGTAAAAGTCTGAATCCTCGAACGAATTTTGGCACATGTCTTCCTCGTTAATAACAAAACAACTTTTCTTCATAATATTTTTTCCTATCTGTGTTCTGGATAAGCGATTACCTGGAGCAATAAAAAATCGAGGGTAGGTAGAGGGACGGTAAAAGTCTGAATCCTCGAACGAACTTTGGCACATGTCTTCCTCGTTAATAACAAAACAACTTTTCTTCATAATATTTTTTCCTATCTGTGTTCTGGATAAGCGATTACCTGGAGCAATAAAAAATCGAGGGTTGGTAGTGGGCCACGGTAAAAGTCAGAATCCTCGAACGAATTTTGGCACATGTCTTCCTCGTTAATAACAAAACAACTTTTCTTCATAATATTTTTTCCTATCTGTGTTCTGGATAAGCGATTACCTGGAGCAATAAAAAATCGAGGGTTGGTAGTGGGGGACGGTAAAAGTCAGAATCCTCGAACGAATTTTGGCACACGTCTTCCTCGTTAATAACAAAACAACTTTTCTTCATAATATTTTTTCCTATCTGTGTTCTGGATAAGCGATTACCTGGAGCAATAAAAAATCGAGGGTTGAGGTAGTGGGGACGGTAAAAGTCTGAATTCTCGAACGAATTTTGGCACACGTCTTCCTCGTTAATAACAAAACAACTTTTCTTCATAATATTTTTTCCTATCTGTGTTCTGGATAAGCGATTACCTGGAGCAATAAAAAATCGAGGGTAGGTAGTGGGGAACGGTTAAAAGTCAGAATTCCTCGAACGAATTTTGGCACACGTCTTCCTCGTTAATAACAAAACAACTTTTCTTCATAATATTTTTTCCTATCTGTGTTCTGGATAAGCAATTACCTGGAGCAATAAAAAATCGAGGGCTAGGTAGAGGGACGGTAAAAGTCAGAATTCTCGAACGAATTTTGGCACACGTCTTCCTCGTTAATAACAAAACAACTTTTCTTCATAATATTTTTCCTATCTGTGTTCTGGATAAGCGATTACCAGGAGCAATAAAAAACTTAGGGTTGGTAGTGGGGGACGGTAAAAGTCAGAATTCTCGAACGAATTTTGGCACATGTCTTCCTCGTTAATAAAAAAACAACTTTTCTTCATAATATTTTTTCCTATCTGTGTTCTGGATAAGCGATTACCTGGAGCAATAAAAAATCGAGGGTTGGTAGAGGGGGACGGTAAAAGTCAGAATTCTCGAACGAATTTTGGCACACGTCTTCCTCGTTAATAACAAAACAACTTTTCTTCATAATATTTTTCCTATCTGTGTTCTGGATAAGCGATTACCTGGAGCAATAAAAAATCGAGGGTAGGTAAGGGGACGGTAAAAGTCAGAATCCTCGAACGAATTTTGGCACACGTCTTCCTCGTTAATAACAAAACAACTTTTCTTCATAATATTTTTTCCTATCTGTGTTCTGGATAAGCGATTACCTGGAGCAATAAAAAATCGAGGGTTGGGGAAGGGGACGGTAAAAGTCAGAATCCTCGAACGAATTTTGGCACACGTCTTCCTCGTTAATAACAAAACAACTTTTCTTCATAATATTTTTTCCTATCTGTGTTCTGGATAAGCGATTACCTGGAGCAATAAAAAATCGAGGGTAGGTAGTGGGGGACGGTAAAAGTCAGAATCCTCGAACGAATTTTGGCACACGTCTTCCTCGTTAATAACAAAACAACTTTTCTTCATAATATTTTTTCCTATCTGTGTTCTGGATAAGCGATTACCTGGAGCAATAAAAAATCGAGGGTAGGTAGTGGGACGGTAAAAGTCTGAATTCTCGAACGAATTTTGGCACATGTCTTCCTCGTTAATAACAAAACAACTTTTCTTCATAATATTTTTTCCTATCTGTGTTCTGGATAAGCGATTACCTGGAGCAATAAAAAATCGAGGGTAGGTAGTGGGGGACGGTAAAAGTCTGAATTCTCGAACGAATTTTGGCACACGTCTTCCTCGTTAATAACAAAACAACTTTTCTTCATAATATTTTTTCCTATCTGTGTTCTGGATAAGCAATTACCTGGAGCAATAAAAAATCGAGGGTAGGTAGTGGGACGGTAAAAGTCTGAATCCTCGAACGAATTTTGGCACACGTCTTCCTCGTTAATAACAAAACAACTTTTCTTCATAATATTTTTTCCCTATCTGTGTTCTGGATAAGCGATTACCTGGAGCAATAAAAAATCGAGGGTTGGTAGTGGGGGACGGTAAAAGTCAGAATTCTCGAACGAATTTTGGCACATGTCTTCCTCGTTAATAACAAAACAACTTTTCTTCATAATATTTTTTCCTATCTGTGTTCTGGATAAGCGATTACCTGGAGCAATAAAAAATCGAGGGTAGGTAGTGGGGGACGGTAAAAGTCAGAATTCTCGAACGAATTTTGGCACACGTCTTCCTCGTTAATAACAAAACAACTTTTCTTCATAATATTTTTTCCTATCTGTGTTCTGGATAAGCGATTACCTGGAGCAATAAAAAATCGAGGGTAGGTAGTGGGGGACGGTAAAAGTCAGAATTCTCGAACGAATTTTGGCACACGTCTTCCTCGTTAATAACAAAACAACTTTTCTTCATAATATTTTTTCCTATCTGTGTTCTGGATAAGCGATTACCTGGAGCAATAAAAAATCGAGGGTAGGTAGAGGGGACGGTAAAAGTCAGAATCCTCGAACGAACTTTGGCACACGTCTTCCTCGTTAATAACAAAACAACTTTTCTTCATAATATTTTTTCCTATCTGTGTTCTGGATAAGCGATTACCTGGAGCAATAAAAAATCGAGGGTTGGTAGAGGGGGACGGTAAAAGTCAGAATCCTCGAACGAATTTTGGCACACGTCTTCCTCGTTAATAAAAAAACAACTTTTCTTCATAATATTTTTCCTATCTGTGTTCTGGATAAGCGATTACCTGGAGCAATAAAAAATCGAGGGTTGGTAGAGGGGACGGTAAAAGTCTGAATCCTCGAACGAATTTTGGCACACGTCTTCCTCGTTAATAACAAAACAACTTTTCTTCATAATATTTTTCCTATCTGTGTTCTGGATAAGCGATTACCTGGAGCAATAAAAAATCGAGGGTTGGTAGTGGGGACGGTAAAAGTCAGAATTCTCGAACGAATTTTGGCACACGTCTTCCTCGTTAATAACAAAACAACTTTTCTTCATAATATTTTTTCCTATCTGTGTTCTGGATAAGCGATTACCTGGAGCAATAAAAAATCGAGGGTTGGTAGTGGGGGACGGTAAAAGTCAGAATTCTCGAACGAATTTTGGCACACGTCTTCCTCGTTAATAACAAAACAACTTTTCTTCATAATATTTTTCCTATCTGTGTTCTGGATAAGCGATTACCTGGAGCAATAAAAAATCGAGGGTAGGTAGTGGGGGACGGTAAAAGTCTGAATCCTCGAACGAATTTTGGCACATGTCTTCCTCGTTAATAACAAAACAACTTTTCTTCATAATATTTTTTCCTATCTGTGTTCTGGATAAGCGATTACCTGGAGCAATAAAAAATCGAGGGTAGGTAGTGGGGGACGGTAAAAGTCTGAATCCTCGAACGAATTTTGGCACATGTCTTCCTCGTTAATAACAAAACAACTTTTCTTCATAATATTTTTTCCTATCTGTGTTCTGGATAAGCGATTACCTGGAGCAATAAAAAATCGAGGGTTGGTAGTGGGGGACGGTAAAAGTCAGAATTCTCGAACGAATTTTGGCACACGTCTTCCTCGTTAATAACAAAACAACTTTTCTTCATAATATTTTTTCCTATCTGTGTTCTGGATAAGCGATTACCTGGAGCAATAAAAAATCGAGGGTTGGTAGTGGGGGACGGTAAAAGTCAGAATTCTCGAACGAATTTTGGCACACGTCTTCCTCGTTAATAACAAAACAACTTTTCTTCATAATATTTTTTCCTATCTGTGTTCTGGATAAGCGATTACCTGGAGCAATAAAAAATCGAGGGTTGGTAGAGGGACGGTTAAAAGTCAGAATTCTCGAACGAATTTTGGCACACGTCTTCCTCGTTAATAACAAAACAACTTTTCTTCATAATATTTTTTCCTATCTGTGTTCTGGATAAGCGATTACCTGGAGCAATAAAAAATCGAGGGTTGGTAGAGGGGGACGGTTAAAAGTCAGAATCCTCGAACGAATTTTGGCACACGTCTTCCTCGTTAATAAAAAAACAACTTTTCTTCATAATATTTTTTCCTATCTGTGTTCTGGATAAGCGATTACCTGGAGCAATAAAAAATCGAGGGTTGGTAGAGGGGACGGTAAAAGTCAGAATTCTCGAACGAATTTTGGCACACGTCTTCCTCGTTAATAACAAAACAACTTTTCTTCATAATATTTTTTCCTATCTGTGTTCTGGATAAGCAATTACCTGGAGCAATAAAAAATCGAGGGTTGGTAGTGGGGGACGGTAAAAGTCTGAATTCTCGAACGAATTTTGGCACACGTCTTCCTCGTTAATAACAAAACAACTTTTCTTCATAATATTTTTTCCTATCTGTGTTCTGGATAAGCGATTACCTGGAGCAATAAAAAATCGAGGGTAGGTAGTGGGGGACGGTAAAAGTCTGAATCCTCGAACGAATTTTGGCACATGTCTTCCTCGTTAATAACAAAACAACTTTTCTTCATAATATTTTTTCCTATCTGTGTTCTGGATAAGCGATTACCTGGAGCAATAAAAAATCGAGGGTTGGTAGTGGGGGACGGTAAAAGTCTGAATCCTCGAACGAATTTTGGCACATGTCTTCCTCGTTAATAACAAAACAACTTTTCTTCATAATATTTTTTCCTATCTGTGTTCTGGATAAGCGATTACCTGGAGCAATAAAAAATCGAGGGTAGGTAGTGGGGGACGGTAAAAGTCTGAATTCTCGAACGAATTTTTGGCACATGTCTTCCTCGTTAATAACAAAACAACTTTTCTTCATAATATTTTTCCTATCTGTGTTCTGGATAAGCGATTACCTGGAGCAATAAAAAATCGAGGGTAGGTAGTGGGGGACGGTAAAAGTCAGAATCCTCAGAACGAATTTTGGCACATGTCTTCCTCGTTAATAACAAAACAACTTTTCTTCATAATATTTTTTCCTATCTGTGTTCTGGATAAGCAATTACCTGGAGCAATAAAAAATCGAGGGTTGGTAGTGGGGGACGGTAAAAGTCTGAATCCTCGAACGAATTTTGGCACATGTCTTCCTCGTTAATAACAAAACAACTTTTCTTCATAATATTTTTTCCTATCTGTGTTCTGGATAAGCGATTACCTGGAGCAATAAAAAATCGAGGGTAGGTAGTGGGGGACGGTAAAAGTCTGAATCCTCGAACGAATTTTGGCACATGTCTTCCTCGTTAATAACAAAACAACTTTTCTTCATAATATTTTTTCCTATCTGTGTTCTGGATAAGCGATTACCTGGAGCAATAAAAAATCGAGGGTAGGTAGTGGGGGACGGTAAAAGTCAGAATTCTCGAACGAATTTTGGCACACGTCTTCCTCGTTAATAACAAAACAACTTTTCTTCATAATATTTTTCCTATCTGTGTTCTGGATAAGCAATTACCCGGAGCAATAAAAAATCGAGGGTTGGTAGTGGGAACGGTAAAAGTCTGAATCCTCGAACGAATTTTGGCACACGTCTTCCTCGTTAATAACAAAACAACTTTTCTTCATAATATTTTTTCCTATCTGTGTTCTGGATAAGCGATTACCTGGAGCAATAAAAAATCGAGGGTAGGTAGTGGGGGACGGTAAAAGTCTGAATCCTCGAACGAACTTTGGCACATGTCTTCCTCGTTAATAACAAAACAACTTTTCTTCATAATATTTTTTCCTATCTGTGTTCTGGATAAGCGATTACCTGGAGCAATAAAAAATCGAGGGTAGGTAGTGGGGGACGGTAAAAGTCTGAATCCTCGAACGAATTTTGGCACATGTCTTCCTCGTTAATAACAAAACAACTTTTCTTCATAATATTTTTCCTATCTGTGTTCTGGATAAGCGATTACCTGGAGCAATAAAATCGAGGGTAGGTAGTGGGGGACGGTAAAAGTCTGAATCCTCGAACGAATTTTGGCACATGTCTTCCTCGTTAATAACAAAACAACTTTTCTTCATAATATTTTTTCCTATCTGTGTTCTGGATAAGCGATTACCAGGAGCAATAAAAAATCGAAGGGTAGGTAGTGGGGGACGGTAAAAGTCTGAATCCTCGAACGAATTTTGGCACACGTCTTCCTCGTTAATAACAAAACAACTTTTCTTCGCAATATTTTCTCCTATCTGTGTTCTGGATAAGCGATTACCAGGAACATACTAAAAAAATCGAGCAGTGCGTAAATGGGGACGGTAGAAGTCAGAATTCTCGAACGAATCTTCGCACACGTCTTCCTCGTTAATGACAAAAACAACTTTTCTTCATAATATTTTTTCCTATCTGTGTTCTGGATAAGCGATTACCTGGAGCAATAAAAAATCGAGGGTAGGTAGTGGGGGACGGTAAAAGTCTGAATCCTCGAACGAATTTTGGCACATGTCTTCCTCGTTAATAACAAAACAACTTTTCTTCATAATATTTTTTCCTATCTGTGTTCTGGATAAGCGATTACCTGGAGCAATAAAAAATCGAGGGTAGGTAGTGGGGGACGGTAAAAGTCTGAATCCTCGAACGAATTTTGGCACATGTCTTCCTCGTTAATAACAAAACAACTTTTCTTCATAATATTTTTTCCTATCTGTGTTCTGGATAAGCGATTACCTGGAGCAATAAAAAATCGAGGGTAGGCGAAAGGGACGGTAAAAGTCTGAATCCTCGAACGAATTTTGGCACATGTCTTCCTCGTTAATAACAAAACAACTTTTCTTCATAATATTTTTTCCTATCTGTGTTCTGGATAAGCGATTACCTGGAGCAATAAAAAATCGAGGGTAGGTAGTGGGGGACGGTAAAAGTCTGAATCCTCGAACGAATTTTGGCACATGTCTTCCTCGTTAATAACAAAACAACTTTTCTTCATAATATTTTTTCCTATCTGTGTTCTGGATAAGCGATTACCTGGAGCAATAAAAATCGAGGGTAGGTAGTGGGGGACGGTAAAAGTCTGAATCCTCGAACGAATTTTGGCACATGTCTTCCTCGTTAATAACAAAACAACTTTTCTTCATAATATTTTTTCCTATCTGTGTTCTGGATAAGCGATTACCTGGAGCAATAAAAAATCGAGGGTAGGTAGTGGGGGACGGTAAAAGTCTGAATCCTCGAACGAATTTTGGCACATGTCTTCCTCGTTAATAACAAAACAACTTTTCTTCATAATATTTTTTCCTATCTGTGTTCTGGATAAGCGATTACCTGGAGCAATAAAAAATCGAGGGTAGGTAGTGGGGGACGGTTAAAAGTCTGAATCCTCGAACGAATTTTGGCACATGTCTTCCTCGTTAATAACAAAACAACTTTTCTTCATAATATTTTTTCCTATCTGTGTTCTGGATAAGCGATTACCTGGAGCAATAAAAAATCGAGGGTAGGGGGACGGTAAAAGTCTGAATCCTCGAACGAATTTTGGCACATGTCTTCCTCGTTAATAACAAAACAACTTTTCTTCATAATATTTTTCCTATCTGTGTTCTGGATAAGCGATTACCTGGAGCAATAAAAAATCGAGGGTAGGTAGTGGGGGACGGTAAAAGTCTGAATCCTCGAACGAATTTTGGCACATGTCTTCCTCGTTAATAACAAAACAACTTTTCTTCATAATATTTTTTCCTATCTGTGTTCTGGATAAGCGATTACCTGGAGCAATAAAAAATCGAGGGTAGGTAGTGGGGGACGGTAAAAGTCTGAATCCTCGAACGAATTTTGGCACATGTCTTCCTCGTTAATAACAAAACAACTTTTCTTCATAATATTTTTTCCTATCTGTGTTCTGGATAAGCGATTACCTGGAGCAATAAAAAATCGAGGGTAGGTAGTGGGGGACGGTAAAAGTCTGAATCCTCGAACGAATTTTGGCACATGTCTTCCTCGTTAATAACAAAACAACTTTTCTTCATAATATTTTTTCCTATCTGTGTTCTGGATAAGCGATTACCTGGAGCAATAAAAAATCGAGGGTAGGTAGTGGGGGACGTAAAAGTCTGAATCCTCGAACGAATTTTGGCACATGTCTTCCTCGTTAATAACAAAACAACTTTTCTTCATAATATTTTTTCCTATCTGTGTT
This sequence comes from Chrysina gloriosa, assembly GCA_038088585.1. Taxonomy (NCBI): domain Eukaryota; kingdom Metazoa; phylum Arthropoda; class Insecta; order Coleoptera; family Scarabaeidae; genus Chrysina; species Chrysina gloriosa. The sequence continues at coordinate 27,232 of JAYRCI010000084.1, read as the reverse complement.
CTGGATAAGCGATTACCTGGAGCAATAAAAAATCGAGGGTAGGTAGTGGGGGACGGTAAAAGTCTGAATCCTCGAACGAATTTTGGCACATGTCTTCCTCGTTAATAACAAAACAACTTTTCTTCATAATATTTTTTCCTATCTGTGTTCTGGATAAGCGATTACCTGGAGCAATAAAAAATCGAGGGTAGGTAGTGGGGGACGTAAAAGTCTGAATCCTCGAACGAATTTTGGCACATGTCTTCCTCGTTAATAACAAAACAACTTTTCTTCATAATATTTTTTCCTATCTGTGTTCTGGATAAGCGATTACCTGGAGCAATAAAAAATCGAGGGTAGGTAGTGGGGGACGGGTAAAAGTCTGAATCCTCGAACGAATTTTGGCACATGTCTTCCTCGTTAATAACAAAACAACTTTTCTTCATAATATTTTTTCCTATCTGTGTTCTGGATAAGCGATTACCTGGAGCAATAAAAAATCGAGGGTAGGTAGTGGGGGACGGTAAAAGTCTGAATCCTCGAACGAATTTTGGCACATGTCTTCCTCGTTAATAACAAAACAACTTTTCTTCATAATATTTTTTCCTATCTGTGTTCTGGATAAGCGATTACCTGGAGCAATAAAAAATCGAGGGTAGGTAGTGGGGGACGGTAAAAGTCTGAATCCTCGAACGAATTTTGGCACATGTCTTCCTCGTTAATAACAAAACAACTTTTCTTCATAATATTTTTTCCTATCTGTGTTCTGGATAAGCGATTACCTGGAGCAATAAAAAATCGAGGGTAGGTAGTGGGGGACGGTAAAAGTCTGAATCCTCGAACGAATTTTGGCACATGTCTTCCTCGTTAATAACAAAACAACTTTTCTTCATAATATTTTTTCCTATCTGTGTTCTGGATAAGCGATTACCTGGAGCAATAAAAATCGAGGGTAGTGGGGGACGGTAAAAGTCTGAATCCTCGAACGAATTTTGGCACATGTCTTCCTCGTTAATAACAAAACAACTTTTCTTCATAATATTTTTTCCTATCTGTGTTCTGGATAAGCGATTACCTGGAGCAATAAAAAATCGAGGGTAGGTAGTGGGGGACGGTAAAAGTCTGAATCCTCGAACGAATTTTGGCACATGTCTTCCTCGTTAATAACAAAACAACTTTTCTTCATAATATTTTTTCCTATCTGTGTTCTGGATAAGCGATTACCTGGAGCAATAATAAATCGAGGGTAGGTAGTGGGGGACGGTAAAAGTCTGAATCCTGCAACGAATTTTGGCACATGTCTTCCTCGTTAATAAGCAAAACAACTTTTCTTCATAATATTTTTTCCTATCTGTGTTCTGGATAAGCGATTACCTGGAGCAATAAAAAATCGAGGGTAGGTGTAGTGGGGGACGGTAAAAGTCTGAATCCTCGAACAAATTTTTGGCACATGTCTTCCTCGTTAATAACAAAACAACTTTTCTTCATAATATTTTTTTCCTATCTGTGTTCTGGATGAAAGCTGATTACCTGGGAGCAATAAAAAATCGATGGTAGGTAGTGGGGGACGGTCGCAAAGTCAGAATTCTCGAAGACGAATTTTGGCACATACGTCTTCCTCGTTAATAACAAAACAACTTTTCTTCATAATATTTTTTCCTCTATCTGGCAGTTCTGGATAAGCGATTACCTGGAGCAATAAAAAATCGCAGAGGGTAGGTAGTGGCGGGAACGGTAAAAGTCTGAATCCTCGAACGAATTTTGGCACATGTCTTCCTCGTTAATAACAAAACAATCCTTTTTCTTCATAATATTTTTTTCCTATCTGTGTTCTGGATAAGCGATTACCTGGAGCAATAAAAAATCGAGGGTAGGTAGTGGGGGACGGTAAAAGTCTGAATCCTCGAACGAATTTTTGGCACATGTCTTCCTCGTTAATAACAAAACAACTTTTCTTCATAATATTTTTCCTATCTGTGTTCTGGATAAGCGATTACCTGGAGCAATAAAAAAGTCGAGGGTAGGTAGTGGGGGACGGTAAAAGTCTGAATCCTCGAACGTAAATTTTGGCACATGTCTTCCCTCGTTAATAACAAAAGTGTACCAACTTTTCTTCATAATATTTTTTTCCTATCTGTGTTCTGGATAAGCGATTACCTGGAGCAATAAAAAATCCCGAGGGTAGGTAGTGGGGGACGGTAAAAGTCAGAATTCTCGAACGAATTTTGGCACACGTCTTCCTCGTTAATAACAAAACAACTTTTCTTCATAATATTTTTCCTATCTGTGTTCTGGATAAGCGATTACCTGGAGCAATAAAAAATCGAGGGTAGGTAGTGGGGGACGGTAAAAGTCTGAATCCTCGAACGAATTTTGGCACATGTCTTCCTCGTTAATAACAAAACAACTTTTCTTCATAATATTTTTTCCTATCTGTGTTCTGGATAAGCGATTACCTGGAGCAATAAAAAATCGAGGGTAGGTAGTGGGGGACGGTAAAAGTCTGAATCCTCGAACGAATTTTGGCACATGTCTTCCTCGTTAATAACAAAACAACTTTTCTTCATAATATTTTTTCCTATCTGTGTTCTGGATAAGCGATTACCTGGAGCAATAAAAAATCGAGGTAGGTAGTGGGGGACGGTAAAAGTCTGAATCCTCGAACGAATTTTGGCACATGTCTTCCTCGTTAATAACAAAACAACTTTTCTTCATAATATTTTCCTATCTGTGTTCTGGATAAGCGATTACCTGGAGCAATAAAAAATCGAGGGTAGGTAGTGGGGGACGGTAAAAGTCTGAATCCTCGAACGAATTTTTGGCACATGTCTTCCTCGTTAATAACAAAACAACTTTTCTTCATAATATTTTTTCCTATCTGTGTTCTGGATAAGCGATTACCCGGAGCAATAAAAAATCGAGGGTAGGTAGTGGGGGACGGTAAAAGTCTGAATCCTCGAACGAATTTTGGCACATGTCTTCCTCGTTAATAACAAAACAACTTTTCTTCATAATATTTTTTCCTATCTGTGTTCTGGATAAGCGATTACCTGGAGCAATAAAAAATCGAGGGTAGGTAGTGGGGGACGGTAAAAGTCAGAATCCTCGAACGAATTTTGGCACACGTCTTCCTCGTTAATAACAAAACAACTTTTCTTCATAATATTTTTTCCTATCTGTGTTCTGGATAAGCGATTACCTGGAGCAATAAAAAATCGAGGGTAGGTAGTGGGGGACGGTAAAAGTCTGAATCCTCGAACGAATTTTGGCACATGTCTTCCTCGTTAATAACAAAACAACTTTTCTTCATAATATTTTTTCCTATCTGTGTTCTGGATAAGCGATTACCTGGAGCAATAAAAAATCGAGGGTAGGTAGTGGGGGACGGTAAAAGTCTGAATCCTCGAACGAATTTTGGCACATGTCTTCCTCGTTAATAACAAAACAACTTTTCTTCATAATATTTTTTCCTATCTGTGTTCTGGATAAGCGATTACCTGGAGCAATAAAAAATCGAGGGTAGGTAGTGGGGGACGGTAAAAGTCTGAATCCTCGAACGAATTTTGGCACATGTCTTCCTCGTTAATAACAAAACAACTTTTCTTCATAATATTTTTTCCTATCTGTGTTCTGGATAAGCGATTACCTGGAGCAATAAAAAATCGAGGGTAGGTAGTGGGGGACGGTAAAAGTCTGAATCCTCGAACGAATTTTGGCACATGTCTTCCTCGTTAATAACAAAACAACTTTTTCTTCATCATAATATTTTTTCCTATCTGTGTTCTGGATAAGCGATTACCTGGAGCAATAAAAATCGAGGGTAGGTAGTGGGGGACGGTAAAAGTCTGAATCCTCGAACGAATTTTGGCACATGTCTTCCTCGTTAATAACAAAACAACTTTTCTTCATAATATTTTTCCTATCTGTGTTCTGGATAAGCGATTACCTGGAGCAATAAAAAATCGAGGGTAGGTAGTGGGGGACGGTAAAAGTCAGAATCCTCGAACGAATTTTGGCACATGTCTTCCTCGTTAATAACAAAACAACTTTTCTTCATAATATTTTTTCCTATCTGTGTTCTGGATAAGCGATTACCTGGAGCAATAAAAAATCGAGGGTAGGTAGTGGGGGACGGTAAAAGTCTGAATCCTCGAACGAATTTTGGCACATGTCTTCCTCGTTAATAACAAAACAACTTTTCTTCATAATATTTTTTCCTATCTGTGTTCTGGATAAGCGATTACCTGGAGCAATAAAAAATCGAGGGTAGGTAGTGGGGGACGGTAAAAGTCTGAATCCTCGAACGAATTTTGGCACACGTCTTCCTCGTTAATAACAAAACAACTTTTCTTCATAATATTTTTTCCTATCTGTGTTCTGGATAAGCGATTACCTGGAGCAATAAAAAATCGAGGGTAGGTAGTGGGGGACGGTAAAAGTCAGAATCCTCGAACGAATTTTGGCACATGTCTTCCTCGTTAATAACAAAACAACTTTTCTTCATAATATTTTTTCCTATCTGTGTTCTGGATAAGCGATTACCTGGAGCAATAAAAAATCGAGGGTAGGTAGTGGGGGACGGTAAAAGTCTGAATCCTCGAACGAATTTTGGCACATGTCTTCCTCGTTAATAACAAAACAACTTTTCTTCATAATATTTTTTTCCTATCTGTGTTCTGGATAAGCGATTACCTGGAGCAATAAAAAATCGAGGGTAGGTAGTGGGGGACGGTAAAAGTCTGAATCCTCGAACGAATTTTTGGCACATGTCTTCCTCGTTAATAACAAAACAACTTTTTCTTCATAATATTTTTTCCTATCTGTGTTCTGGATAAGCGATTACCTGGAGCAATAAAAAATCGAGGGTAGGTAGTGGGGGACGGTAAAAGTCAGAATCCTCGAACGAATTTTGGCACATGTCTTCCTCGTTAATAACAAAACAACTTTTCTTCATAATATTTTTCCTATCTGTGTTCTGGATAAGCGATTACCTGGAGCAATAAAAATCGAGGGTAGGTAGTGGGGACGGTAAAAGTCTGAATCCTCGAACGAATTTTGGCACATGTCTTCCTCGTTAATAACAAAACAACTTTTCTTCATAATATTTTTTCCTATCTGTGTTCTGGATAAGCGATTACCTGGAGCAATAAAAAATCGAGGGTAGGTAGTGGGGGGACGGTAAAAGTCTGAATCCTCGAACGAATTTTGGCACATGTCTTCCTCGTTAATAACAAAACAACTTTTCTTCATAATATTTTTTCCTATCTGTGTTCTGGATAAGCGATTACCTGGAGCAATAAAAAATCGAGGGTAGGTAGTGGGGGACGGTAAAAGTCAGAATCCTCGAACGAATTTTGGCACATGTCTTCCTCGTTAATAACAAAACAACTTTTCTTCATAATATTTTTTCCTATCTGTGTTCTGGATAAGCGATTACCTGGAGCAATAAAAAATCGAGGGTAGGTAGTGGGGGACGGTAAAAGTCTGAATCCTCGAACGAATTTTGGCACATGTCTTCCTCGTTAATAACAAAACAACTTTTCTTCATAATATTTTTTCCTATCTGTGTTCTGGATAAGCGATTACCTGGAGCAATAAAAAATCGAGGGTAGGTAGTGGGGGACGGTAAAAGTCTGAATCCTCGAACGAATTTTGGCACATGTCTTCCTCGTTAATAACAAAACAACTTTTCTTCATAATATTTTTTCCTATCTGTGTTCTGGATAAGCGATTACCTGGAGCAATAAAAAATCGAGGGTAGGTAGTGGGGGACGGTAAAAGTCTGAATCCTCGAACGAATTTTGGCACATGTCTTCCTCGTTAATAACAAAACAACTTTTCTTCATAATATTTTTTCCTATCTGTGTTCTGGATAAGCGATTACCTGGAGCAATAAAAAATCGAGGGTAGGTAGTGGGGGACGGTAAAAGTCTGAATCCTCGAACGAATTTTGGCATAGGTCTTCCTCGTTAATAACAAAACAACTTTTCTTCATAATATTTTTTCCTATCTGTGTTCTGGATAAGCGATTACCTGGAGCAATAAAAAATCGAGGGTTGAGGTAGTGGGGGACGGTAAATGTCTGAATCCTCGAACGAATTTTGGCACATGTCTTCCTCGTTAATAACAAAACAACTTTTCTTCATAATATTTTTTCCTATCTGTGTTCTGGATAAGCGATTACCTGGAGCAATAAAAAATCGAGGGTAGGTAGTGGGGGACGGTAAAAGTCTGAATTCTCGAACGAATTTTGGCACATGTCTTCCTCGTTAATGACAAAACAACTTTTCTTCATAATATTTTTTCCTATCTGTGTTCTGGATAAGCGATTACCTGGAGCAATAAAAATCGAGGGTAGGTAGTGGGGACGGTAAAAGTCTGAATCCTCGAACGAATTTTGGCACATGTCTTCCTCGTTAATAACAAAACAACTTTTCTTCATAATATTTTTTCCTATCTGTGTTCTGGATAAGCGATTACCTGGAGCAATAAAAAATCGAGGGTAGGTAGTGGGGGACGGTAAAAGTCTGAATCCTCGAACGAATTTTGGCACATGTCTTCCTCGTTAATAACAAAACAACTTTTCTTCATAATATTTTTTCCTATCTGTGTTCTGGATAAGCGATTACCTGGAGCAATAAAAAATCGAGGGTAGGTAGTGGGGACGGTAAAAGTCTGAATCCTCGAACGAATTTTGGCACACGTCTTCCTCGTTAATAACAAAACAACTTTTCTTCATAATATTTTTTCCTATCTGTGTTCTGGATAAGCGATTACCTGGAGCAATAAAAAATCGAGGGTAGGTAGTGGGGGACGGTAAAAGTCTGAATCCTCGAACGAATTTTGGCACATGTCTTCCTCGTTAATAACAAAACAACTTTTCTTCATAATATTTTTTCCTATCTGTGTTCTGGATAAGCGATTACCTGGAGCAATAAAAATCGAGGGTAGGTAGTGGGGGACGGTAAAAGTCTGAATTCTCGAACGAATTTTGGCACATGTCTTCCTCGTTAATAACAAAACAACTTTTCTTCATAATATTTTTTCCTATCTGTGTTCTGGATAAGCGATTACCTGGAGCAATAAAAATCGAGGGTAGGTAGTGGGGACGGTAAAAGTCAGAATTCTCGAACGAATTTTGGCACATGTCTTCCTCGTTAATAACAAAACAACTTTTCTTCATAATATTTTTTCCTATCTGTGTTCTGGATAAGCGATTACCTGGAGCAATAAAAATCGAGGGTAGGTAGTGGGGACGGTAAAAGTCTGAATCCTCGAACGAATTTTGGCACATGTCTTCCTCGTTAATAACAAAACAACTTTTCTTCATAATATTTTTTCCTATCTGTGTTCTGGATAAGCGATTACCTGGAGCAATAAAAAATCGAGGGTAGGTAGTGGGGGACGGTAAAAGTCTGAATCCTCGAACGAATTTTTGGCACATGTCTTCCTCGTTAATAACAAAACAACTTTTCTTCATAATATTTTTTCCTATCTGTGTTCTGGATAAGCGATTACCTGGAGCAATAAAAAATCGAGGGTAGGTAGTGGGGGACGGTAAAAGTCTGAATCCTCGAACGAATTTTGGCACATGTCTTCTCGTTAATAACAAAACAACTTTTCTTCATAATATTTTTCCTATCTGTGTTCTGGATAAGCGATTACCTGGAGCAATAAAAAATCGAGGGTAGGTAGTGGGGACGGTAAAAGTCTGAATCCTCGAACGAATTTTTGGCACATGTCTTCCTCGTTAATAACAAAAACAACTTTTCTTCATAATATTTTTTCCTATCTGTGTTCTGGATAAGCGATTACCTGGAGCAATAAAAATCGAGGGTAGGTAGTGGGGACGGTAAAAGTCTGAATCCTCGAACGAATTTTGGCACATGTCTTCCTCGTTAATAACAAAACAACTTTTCTTCATAATATTTTTTCCTATCTGTGTTCTGGATAAGCGATTACCTGGAGCAATAAAAAATCGAGGGTAGGTAGTGGGGACGGTAAAAGTCTGAATCCTCGAACGAATTTTGGCACATGTCTTCCTCGTTAATAACAAAACAACTTTTCTTCATAATATTTTTTCCTATCTGTGTTCTGGATAAGCGATTACCTGGAGCAATAAAAAATCGAGGGTAGGTAGTGGGGGGACGGTAAAAGTCTGAATTCTCGAACGAATTTTGGCACATGTCTTCCTCGTTAATAACAAAACAACTTTTCTTCATAATATTTTTTCCTATCTGTGTTCTGGATAAGCGATTACCTGGAGCAATAAAAAATCGAGGGTAGGTAGTGGGGGACGGTAAAAGTCTGAATCCTCGAACGAATTTTGGCACATGTCTTCCTCGTTAATAACAAAACAACTTTTCTTCATAATATTTTTTCCTATCTGTGTTCTGGATAAGCGATTACCTGGAGCAATAAAAAATCGAGGGTAGGTAGTGGGGGACGGTAAAAGTCTGAATTCTCGAACGAATTTTTGGCACATGTCTTCCTCGTTAATAACAAAACAACTTTTCTTCATAATATTTTTTCCTATCTGTGTTCTGGATAAGCGATTACCTGGAGCAATAAAAAATCGAGGGTAGGTAGTGGGGGACGGTAAAAGTCTGAATTCTCGAACGAATTTTGGCACATGTCTTCCTCGTTAATAACAAAACAACTTTTCTTCATAATATTTTTTCCTATCTGTGTTCTGGATAAGCGATTACCTGGAGCAATAAAAAATCGAGGGTAGGTAGTGGGGGACGGTAAAAGTCTGAATCCTCGAACGAATTTTGGCACATGTCTTCCTCGTTAATAACAAAACAACTTTTCTTCATAATATTTTTTCCTATCTGTGTTCTGGATAAGCGATTACCTGGAGCAATAAAAAATCGAGGGTAGGTAGTGGGGGACGGTAAAAGTCTGAATTCTCGAACGAATTTTGGCACATGTCTTCCTCGTTAATAACAAAACAACTTTTCTTCATAATATTTTTTCCTATCTGTGTTCTGGATAAGCGATTACCTGGAGCAATAAAAAATCGAGGGTAGGTAGTGGGGACGGTAAAAGTCTGAATCCTCGAACGAACTTTGGCACATGTCTTCCTCGTTAATAACAAAACAACTTTTCTTCATAATATTTTTTCCTATCTGTGTTCTGGATAAGCGATTACCTGGAGCAATAAAAAATCGAGGGTAGGTAGTGGGGGACGGTAAAAGTCTGAATCCTCGAACGAATTTTGGCACATGTCTTCCTCGTTAATAACAGAACAACTTTTCTTCATAATATTTTTTCCTATCTGTGTTCTGGATAAGCGATTACCTGGAGCAATAAAAAATCGAGGGTAGGTAGTGGGGGACGGTAAAAGTCTGAATCCTCGAACGAATTTTGGCACATGTCTTCCTCGTTAATAACAAAACAACTTTTCTTCATAATATTTTTTCCTATCTGTGTTCTGGATAAGCGATTACCTGGAGCAATAAAAAATCGAGGGTAGGTAGTGGGGGACGGTAAAAGTCTGAATCCTCGAACGAATTTTGGCACATGTCTTCCTCGTTAATAACAAAACAACTTTTCTTCATAATATTTTTTCCTATCTGTGTTCTGGATAAGCGATTACCTGGAGCAATAAAAAATCGAGGGTAGGTAGTGGGGGACGGTAAAAGTCTGAATCCTCGAACGAATTTTGGCACATGTCTTCCTCGTTAATAACAAAACAACTTTTCTTCATAATATTTTTTCCTATCTGTGTTCTGGATAAGCGATTACCTGGAGCAATGAAAATCGAGGGTAGGTAGTGGGGGACGGTAAAAGTCTGAATCCTCGAACGAATTTTGGCACATGTCTTCCTCGTTAATAACAAAACAACTTTTCTTCATAATATTTTTTCCTATCTGTGTTCTGGATAAGCGATTACCTGGAGCAATAAAAAATCGAGGGTAGGTAGTGGGGGACGGTAAAAGTCTGAATTCTCGAACGAATTTTGGCACATGTCTTCCTCGTTAATAACAAAACAACTTTTCTTCATAATATTTTTTCCTATCTGTGTTCTGGATAAGCGATTACCTGGAGCAATAAAAAATCGAGGGTAGGTAGTGGGGGACGGTAAAAGTCTGAATTCTCGAACGAATTTTGGCACATGTCTTCCTCGTTAATAACAAAACAACTTTTCTTCATAATATTTTTTCCTATCTGTGTTCTGGATAAGCGATTACCTGGAGCAATAAAAAATCGAGGGTAGGTAGTGGGGGACGGTAAAAGTCAGAATTCTCGAACGAATTTTGGCACATGTCTTCCTCGTTAATGACAAAACAACTTTTCTTCATAATATTTTTTCCTATCTGTGTTCTGGATAAGCGATTACCTGGAGCAATAAAAATCGAGGGTAGGTAGTGGGGGACGGTAAAAGTCTGAATCCTCGAACGAATTTTGGCACATGTCTTCCTCGTTAATAACAAAACAACTTTTCTTCACTTAATATTTTTTCCTATCTGTGTTCTGGATAAGCGATTACCTGGAGCAATAAAAAATCGAGGGTAGGTAGTGGGGGACGGTAAAAGTCTGAATCCTCGAACGAATTTTGGCACATGTCTTCCTCGTTAATAACAAAACAACTTTTCTTCATAATATTTTTTCCTATCTGTGTTCTGGATAAGCGATTACCTGGAGCAATAAAAATCGAGGGTAGGTAGTGGGGGACGGTAAAAGTCAGAATCCTCGAACGAATTTTGGCATATGTCTTCCTCGTTAATAACAAAACAACTTTTCTTCATAATATTTTTTCCTATCTGTGTTCTGGATAAGCGATTACCTGGAGCAATAAAAAATCGAGGGTAGGTAGTGAGGGACGGTAAAAGTCTGAATCCTCGAACGAATTTTGGCACATGTCTTCCTCGTTAATAACAAAACAATCTCTTTTCTTCATAATATTTTTTCCTATCTGTGTTCTGGATAAGCGATTACCTGGAGCAATAAAAAATCGAGGGTAGGTAGTGGGGGACGGTAAAAAGTCTGAATCCTCGGAACGAATTTTGGCACATGTCTTCCTCGTTAATAACAAAACAACTTTTCTTCCATAATATTTTTATCCTATCTGTGTTCTGGATAAGCGATTACCTGGAGCAATAAAAAAATCGAGGGTAGGTAGTGGGGGACGGTAAAAGTCACATGAATTCTCGAACGAATTTTGGCATACGTCTTCCTCGTTAATAACAAAACAACTTTTTCTCTCTCATAATATTTTTTCCTTATCTGTGTTCTAGATAAGCGATTACCTGGAGCAATAAAAGATCGAGGGTAGGTAGCGGGAACGGTAAACGTCTGAATTCCCGAACGAACCTTTGGTACATGTCTTCCTCGTTAATGACAAAACAACTTTTCTTCATAATATTTTTTCCTATCTGTGTTCTGGATAAGCGATTACCTGGAGCAATAAAAAATCGAGGGTAGGTAGTGGGGGACGGTAAAAGTCTGAATCCTCGAACGAATTTTGGCACATGTCTTCCTCGTTAATAACAAAACAACTTTTCTTCATAATATTTTTTCCTATCTGTGTTCTGGATAAGCGATTACCTGGAGCAATAAAAAATCGAGGGTAGGTAGTGGGGGACGGTAAAAGTCTGAATCCTCGAACGAATTTTGGCACATGTCTTCCTCGTTAATAACAAAACAACTTTTCTTCATAATATTTTTTCCTATCTGTGTTCTGGATAAGCGATTACCTGGAGCAATAAAAAATCGAGGGTAGGTAGTGGGGGACGGTAAAAGTCTGAATCCTCGAACGAATTTTGGCACATGTCTTCCTCGTTAATAACAAAACAACTTTTCTTCATAATATTTTTTCCTATCTGTGTTCTGGATAAGCGATTACCTGGAGCAATAAAAAATCGAGGGTAGGTAGTGGGGGACGGTAAAAGTCTGAATCCTCGAACGAATTTTGGCACATGTCTTCCTCGTTAATAACAAAACAACTTTTCTTCATAATATTTTTTCCTATCTGTGTTCTGGATAAGCGATTACCTGGAGCAATAAAAAATCGAGGGTAGGTAGTGGGGGACGGTAAAAGTCTGAATCCTCGAACGAATTTTGGCACATGTCTTCCTCGTTAATAACAAAACAACTTTTCTTCATAATATTTTTTCCTATCTGTGTTCTGGATAAGCGATTACCTGGAGCAATAAAAAATCGAGGGTAGGTAGTGGGGGACGGTAAAAGTCTGAATCCTCGAACGAATTTTGGCACATGTCTTCCTCGTTAATAACAAAACAACTTTTCTTCATAATATTTTTTCCTATCTGTGTTCTGGATAAGCGATTACCTGGAGCAATAAAAAATCGAGGGTAGGTAGTGGGGGACGGTAAAAGTCTGAATCCTCGAACGAATTTTGGCACATGTCTTCCTCGTTAATAACAAAACAACTTTTCTTCATAATATTTTTTCCTATCTGTGTTCTGGATAAGCGATTACCTGGAGCAATAAAAAATCGAGGGTAGGTAGTGGGGGACGGTAAAAGTCTGAATCCTCGAACGAATTTTGGCACATGTCTTCCTCGTTAATAACAAAACAACTTTTCTTCATAATATTTTTTCCTATCTGTGTTCTGGATAAGCGATTACCTGGAGCAATAAAAAATCGAGGGTAGGTAGTGGGGGACGGTAAAAGTCTGAATCCTCGAACGAATTTTGGCACATGTCTTCCTCGTTAATAACAAAACAACTTTTCTTCATAATATTTTTTCCTATCTGTGTTCTGGATAAGCGATTACCTGGAGCAATAAAAAATCGAGGGTAGGTAGTGGGGGACGGTAAAAGTCTGAATCCTCGAACGAATTTTGGCACATGTCTTCCTCGTTAATAACAAAACAACTTTTCTTCATAATATTTTTTCCTATCTGTGTTCTGGATAAGCGATTACCTGGAGCAATAAAAAATCGAGGGTAGGTAGTGGGGGACGGTAAAAGTCTGAATCCTCGAACGAATTTTGGCACATGTCTTCCTCGTTAATAACAAAACAACTTTTCTTCATAATATTTTTTCCTATCTGTGTTCTGGATAAGCGATTACCTGGAGCAATAAAAAATCGAGGGTAGGTAGTGGGGGACGGTAAAAGTCTGAATCCTCGAACGAATTTTGGCACATGTCTTCCTCGTTAATAACAAAACAACTTTTCTTCATAATATTTTTTCCTATCTGTGTTCTGGATAAGCGATTACCTGGAGCAATAAAAAATCGAGGGTAGGTAGTGGGGGACGGTAAAAGTCTGAATCCTCGAACGAATTTTGGCACATGTCTTCCTCGTTAATAACAAAACAACTTTTCTTCATAATATTTTTTCCTATCTGTGTTCTGGATAAGCGATTACCTGGAGCAATAAAAAATCGAGGGTAGGTAGTGGGGGACGGTAAAAGTCTGAATCCTCGAACGAATTTTGGCACATGTCTTCCTCGTTAATAACAAAACAACTTTTCTTCATAATATTTTTTCCTATCTGTGTTCTGGATAAGCGATTACCTGGAGCAATAAAAAATCGAGGGTAGGTAGTGGGGGACGGTAAAAGTCTGAATCCTCGAACGAATTTTGGCACATGTCTTCCTCGTTAATAACAAAACAACTTTTCTTCATAATATTTTTTCCTATCTGTGTTCTGGATAAGCGATTACCTGGAGCAATAAAAAATCGAGGGTAGGTAGTGGGGGACGGTAAAAGTCTGAATCCTCGAACGAATTTTGGCACATGTCTTCCTCGTTAATAACAAAACAACTTTTCTTCATAATATTTTTTCCTATCTGTGTTCTGGATAAGCGATTACCTGGAGCAATAAAAAATCGAGGGTAGGTAGTGGGGGACGGTAAAAGTCTGAATCCTCGAACGAATTTTGGCACATGTCTTCCTCGTTAATAACAAAACAACTTTTCTTCATAATATTTTTTCCTATCTGTGTTCTGGATAAGCGATTACCTGGAGCAATAAAAAATCGAGGGTAGGTAGTGGGGGACGGTAAAAGTCTGAATCCTCGAACGAATTTTGGCACATGTCTTCCTCGTTAATAACAAAACAACTTTTCTTCATAATATTTTTTCCTATCTGTGTTCTGGATAAGCGATTACCTGGAGCAATAAAAAATCGAGGGTAGGTAGTGGGGGACGGTAAAAGTCTGAATCCTCGAACGAATTTTGGCACATGTCTTCCTCGTTAATAACAAAACAACTTTTCTTCATAATATTTTTTCCTATCTGTGTTCTGGATAAGCGATTACCTGGAGCAATAAAAAATCGAGGGTAGGTAGTGGGGGACGGTAAAAGTCTGAATCCTCGAACGAATTTTGGCACATGTCTTCCTCGTTAATAACAAAACAACTTTTCTTCATAATATTTTTTCCTATCTGTGTTCTGGATAAGCGATTACCTGGAGCAATAAAAAATCGAGGGTAGGTAGTGGGGGACGGTAAAAGTCTGAATCCTCGAACGAATTTTGGCACATGTCTTCCTCGTTAATAACAAAACAACTTTTCTTCATAATATTTTTTCCTATCTGTGTTCTGGATAAGCGATTACCTGGAGCAATAAAAAATCGAGGGTAGGTAGTGGGGGACGGTAAAAGTCTGAATCCTCGAACGAATTTTGGCACATGTCTTCCTCGTTAATAACAAAACAACTTTTCTTCATAATATTTTTTCCTATCTGTGTTCTGGATAAGCGATTACCTGGAGCAATAAAAAATCGAGGGTAGGTAGTGGGGGACGGTAAAAGTCTGAATCCTCGAACGAATTTTGGCACATGTCTTCCTCGTTAATAACAAAACAACTTTTCTTCATAATATTTTTTCCTATCTGTGTTCTGGATAAGCGATTACCTGGAGCAATAAAAAATCGAGGGTAGGTAGTGGGGGACGGTAAAAGTCTGAATCCTCGAACGAATTTTGGCACATGTCTTCCTCGTTAATAACAAAACAACTTTTCTTCATAATATTTTTTCCTATCTGTGTTCTGGATAAGCGATTACCTGGAGCAATAAAAAATCGAGGGTAGGTAGTGGGGGACGGTAAAAGTCTGAATCCTCGAACGAATTTTGGCACATGTCTTCCTCGTTAATAACAAAACAACTTTTCTTCATAATATTTTTTCCTATCTGTGTTCTGGATAAGCGATTACCTGGAGCAATAAAAAATCGAGGGTAGGTAGTGGGGGACGGTAAAAGTCTGAATCCTCGAACGAATTTTGGCACATGTCTTCCTCGTTAATAACAAAACAACTTTTCTTCATAATATTTTTTCCTATCTGTGTTCTGGATAAGCGATTACCTGGAGCAATAAAAAATCGAGGGTAGGTAGTGGGGGACGGTAAAAGTCTGAATCCTCGAACGAATTTTGGCACATGTCTTCCTCGTTAATAACAAAACAACTTTTCTTCATAATATTTTTTCCTATCTGTGTTCTGGATAAGCGATTACCTGGAGCAATAAAAAATCGAGGGTAGGTAGTGGGGGACGGTAAAAGTCTGAATCCTCGAACGAATTTTGGCACATGTCTTCCTCGTTAATAACAAAACAACTTTTCTTCATAATATTTTTTCCTATCTGTGTTCTGGATAAGCGATTACCTGGAGCAATAAAAAATCGAGGGTAGGTAGTGGGGGACGGTAAAAGTCTGAATCCTCGAACGAATTTTGGCACATGTCTTCCTCGTTAATAACAAAACAACTTTTCTTCATAATATTTTTTCCTATCTGTGTTCTGGATAAGCGATTACCTGGAGCAATAAAAAATCGAGGGTAGGTAGTGGGGGACGGTAAAAGTCTGAATCCTCGAACGAATTTTGGCACATGTCTTCCTCGTTAATAACAAAACAACTTTTCTTCATAATATTTTTTCCTATCTGTGTTCTGGATAAGCGATTACCTGGAGCAATAAAAAATCGAGGGTAGGTAGTGGGGGACGGTAAAAGTCTGAATCCTCGAACGAATTTTGGCACATGTCTTCCTCGTTAATAACAAAACAACTTTTCTTCATAATATTTTTTCCTATCTGTGTTCTGGATAAGCGATTACCTGGAGCAATAAAAAATCGAGGGTAGGGGGGACGGTAAAAGTCTGAATCCTCGAACGAATTTTGGCACATGTCTTCCTCGTTAATAACAAAACAACTTTTCTTCATAATATTTTTTCCTATCTGTGTTCTGGATAAGCGATTACCTGGAGCAATAAAAAATCGAGGGTAGGTAGTGGGGGACGGTAAAAGTCTGAATCCTCGAACGAATTTTGGCACATGTCTTCCTCGTTAATAACAAAACAACTTTTCTTCATAATATTTTTTCCTATCTGTGTTCTGGATAAGCGACTAAATAGAACAATAAAAAAAAATCGATGGTAGGCAGAGGAGAACGCTAAAAGTCCGAATTCTCGAAACGAAATTTAAGTACACGTCTTCCTCGTTAATACTAAAGCAACTTTTCTTCATAATATTTTTTCCTATCTGTGTTCTGGACAAGCGATCATCTGGTTAATAAAAAAATCGAGGGTAGGCAGAGGGGGACGGTAAAAGCCAGATTTTCGAACGAATAAGTAATATCGTCTCCGTCGTTAATAGCAAAACAACTTTTCTTCATAATATTTTTTCCTATCTCCGTTCTGGATAAGCAACTACCTAGAACAATAAAAAATCGAGGAGTAGGTAGTGGGAGACGGTAAAAGTCCGAATTCTCGAACGAATTTTGGCACACGTCTTCCTGGTTGGACAGAAAATAACTTTTCTTCATAATACTTTTTCCTATCTGTATTCTGGATAAGCGATTACCTGGAACAATAAAAAATCAAGGGTAGGTAGTGGGGGACGGTAAAAGTCCGAATTCTCGAACGAATTTTGGCACACCTCTTTTCTCGTTAATAACTAAACAACTTTTCTTCATAATACTATTTCCTATATCTGTGTTCTGGATAAGCGTTTACCGTGTTGAGCACTGACATTAAATCGAGACGTTGGTAATGGGGGAAGGTCATAGTCTGAATTTTTGAACGATCTTTGTTAGAGTTATCTTCACCGTTAAGAGAAAAACAGACTGCTTCATAGATATTTTTTCCTTTCTTTTATCAGAAATTTATAGTGATGTTTAGCAATAATAAATCGAGGGTAGGTAGTGCAAGAGGGATTTATAAAAGTCAGGAATTCTCGAACGAATTCCCTGGCAATATGTCTTCCTTCTCGTTAATAGCAAAACAACTTTTCTTCATAATACTTTTTCCTCTCTGTGTTATGGATAAGCGATTACCTAGAACCATAGAAAATCGAGGGCCGGTAGAGGAGGACGCTAAAAGTCCGAATTCTCGAACGAATTTTGACAAATGTCTTCCTAGTTAATAGCAAAACAACTCTTCTTCATAATATTTGTTCCTATCTGTGTTCTGGATAAGCAATTATCTGGAGCAATAAAATATAAAGGGATGGTAGAGATGGGGACTGTAAAAGCCAGAAACTGCGAACGAATTTTGGCACACTTCTTCCTCCCTAATGTAACAAAACAACATTTCTTCTCATAATATTTTTTCCTATCTAGCTCGGGATAAAGACTACCAGAAGCAATAAAAAATCGAGGGCAGGTAGTGGGGGACGGTAAAACTCAGAATCCTCGAACGAATTTTTGGGACACGTCTTCCTCGTTAATAGAAAACAACTTTTCTTCACAATATTTTTTTCTATCTGTGCTCTGGATAAGCGATTACCTGGAGCAATAAGAAATCGAGGGTACGTAGTGGGGGACGGTAAAAGTCAGGATCCTCGAACGAATTTTGGCACACGTCTTCCTCGTTAATGACAAAACAATCTTTTTCCTCATAATATTTTTTCCTATCTGTGTTCTGTATAAAGCTTATTATCTGGAGAAATAAAAAATCGAGTGGTAAGCAGTGGGGGACGGCAGAAAGTCTGAATCCTCGAACGAACTTTTGCACACATGTCTTCCTCGTTAATAACAAAACAATCTTTTCTTCATAATATTTTCTTTCCTATCTGTGTTCTTGATAAGCGACAACCCGGAGCAATGAAAAATCGAGGGTAGGTAGTGGAGGACGATAAAAGTCAGAATTCTCGAACGAATTTTGGCACATGTCTTCCTCGTCATCACCAAAACAACTTTTCTTCATAATATTTTTTCCTATCTGTGTTCTGGAGAAGCGATTACCGGGGAGCAATAAAAAATCGAGGGTAGGTAGTCTGGGACGGTAAAGCTCTGAAATTCCTCGAACGAATTTTGGCACATGTCTTCCTCAGCACAACAAAACAATCTTTCTTCATAATATTTTTTCCTATCTGTCTTCTTGATACGCGATTACCTGGAGCAATAAAAAAATTGAGGGTAGGGTAGTGGGGGACGGTGAAAGTCTGAATCCTCGAACGAATTTTGGCACATGTCTTCCTCGTTAATGACAAAACAACTTTTCTTCATAATATCTTTTCCTATCTGTGTTCTGACATAAGCGATTACCTGGAGCAATAAAAAATCGAGGTTAGGTAGTGGGGGACGGTAAAAGTAGAATTCTCGAACGAACTTTTATAATATCGTCTTTCCTCGTTAATAGAACAACTTTTCTTTCATAATATATTTTCCTATCTGTATTCTGGATAAGATGATTACCTGGAGCAATAAAAAATCGAATGCAGGTAGTGTGGGACGGTAAAAGTCTGAATCCGGAACGAATTTTGGCACATGTCTTCCTCGTTAATAACAAAACAACTTTTCTTCATAATAGTTTTTCCTATCTGTGTTGTGGATGTTGCGATCACCAGGAGCAATACAAAATCGAATAGAAAGCAATAGGGGACGGTAAATGTCTGAATCCTCGAACGAATTTTGGCACATGTCTTCCTCGTTGAATAACAAAACAACTTTTTCTTCATAATATTTTTTCCTATCTGTGTTCTGGATAAGCGATTACCTGGAGCAATAAAAAGTCGAGGGTAGGTAGTGGGGGACGGTAAAAGTCTGAATCCTCGAACGAACTTTGGCACATGTCTTCCTCGTTAATAACAAAACAACTTTTCTTCATAATATTTTTTCCTATCTGTGTTCTGGATAAGCGATTACCTGGAGCAATAAAAAATCGAGGGTAGGTAGTGGGGGACGGTAAAAGTCTGAATCCTCGAACGAATTTTGGCACATGTCTTCCTCGTTAATAACAAAACAACTTTTCTTCATAATATTTTTTCCTATCTGTGTTCTGGATAAGCGATTACCTGGAGCAATAAAAAATCGAGGGTAGGTAGTGGGGGACGGTAAAAGTCTGAATCCTCGAACGAATTTTGGCACATGTCTTCCTCGTTAATAACAAAACAACTTTTCTTCATAATATTTTTCCTATCTGTGTTCTGGATAAGCGATTACCTGGAGCAATAAAAAATCGAGGGTAGGTAGTGGGGGACGGTAAAAGTCTGAATCCTCGAACGAATTTTGGCACATGTCTTCCTCGTTAATAACAAAACAACTTTTCTTCATAATATTTTTTCCTATCTGTGTTCTGGATAAGCGATTACCTGGAGCAATAAAAAATCGAGGGTAGGTAGTGGGGGACGGTAAAAGTCTGAATCCTCGAACGAATTTTGGCACATGTCTTCCTCGTTAATAACAAAACAACTTTTCTTCATAATATTTTTTCCTATCTGTGTTCTGGATAAGCGATTACCTGGAGCAATAAAAAATCGAGGGTAGGTAGTGGGGGACGGTAAAAGTCTGAATCCTCGAACGAATTTTGGCACATGTCTTCCTCGTTAATAACAAAACAACTTTTCTTCATAATATTTTTTCCTATCTGTGTTCTGGATAAGCGATTACCTGGAGCAATAAAAAATCGAGGGTAGGTAGTGGGGGACGGTAAAAGTCTGAATCCTCGAACGAATTTTGGCACATGTCTTCCTCGTTAATAACAAAACAACTTTTCTTCATAATATTTTTTCCTATCTGTGTTCTGGATAAGCGATTACCTGGAGCAATAAAAAATCGAGGGTAGGTAGTGGGGACGGTAAAAGTCTGAATCCTCGAACGAATTTTGGCACATGTCTTCCTCGTTAATAACAAAACAACTTTTCTTCATAATATTTTTTCCTATCTGTGTTCTGGATAAGCGATTACCTGGAGCAATAAAAAATCGAGGGTAGGTAGTGGGGGACGGTAAAAGTCTGAATCCTCGAACGAATTTTGGCACATGTCTTCCTCGTTAATAACAAAACAACTTTTCTTCATAATATTTTTTCCTATCTGTGTTCTGGATAAGCGATTACCTGGAGCAATAAAAAATCGAGGGTAGGTAGTGGGGGACGGTAAAAGTCTGAATCCTCGAACGAATTTTGGCACATGTCTTCCTCGTTAATAACAAAACAACTTTTCTTCATAATATTTTTTCCTATCTGTGTTCTGGATAAGCGATTACCTGGAGCAATAAAAATCGAGGGTAGGTAGTGGGGGACGGTAAAGTCTGAATCCTCGAACGAATTTTGGCACATGTCTTCCTCGTTAATAACAAAACAACTTTTCTTCATAATATTTTTTCCTATCTGTGTTCTGGATAAGCGATTACCTGGAGCAATAAAAAATCGAGGGTAGGTAGTGGGGGACGGTAAAAGTCTGAATCCTCGAACGAATTTTGGCACATGTCTTCCTCGTTAATAACAAAACAACTTTTCTTCATAATATTTTTTCCTATCTGTGTTCTGGATAAGCGATTACCTGGAGCAATAAAAAATCGAGGGTAGGTAGTGGGGGACGGTAAAAGTCTGAATCCTCGAACGAATTTTGGCACATGTCTTCCTCGTTAATAACAAAACAACTTTTCTTCATAATATTTTTTCCTATCTGTGTTCTGGATAAGCGATTACCTGGAGCAATAAAAAATCGAGGGTAGGTAGTGGGGGACGGTAAAAGTCTGAATCCTCGAACGAATTTTGGCACATGTCTTCCTCGTTAATAACAAAACAACTTTTCTTCATAATATTTTTTCCTATCTGTGTTCTGGATAAGCGATTACCTGGAGCAATAAAAAATCGAGGGTAGGTAGTGGGGGACGGTAAAAGTCTGAATCCTCGAACGAATTTTGGCACATGTCTTCCTCGTTAATAACAAAACAACTTTTCTTCATAATATTTTTTCCTATCTGTGTTCTGGATAAGCGATTACCTGGAGCAATAAAAAATCGAGGGTAGGTAGTGGGGGACGGTAAAAGTCTGAATCCTCGAACGAATTTTGGCACATGTCTTCCTCGTTAATAACAAAACAACTTTTCTTCATAATATTTTTTCCTATCTGTGTTCTGGATAAGCGATTACCTGGAGCAATAAAAAATCGAGGGTAGGTAGTGGGGGACGGTAAAAGTCTGAATCCTCGAACGAATTTTGGCACATGTCTTCCTCGTTAATAACAAAACAACTTTTCTTCATAATATTTTTTCCTATCTGTGTTCTGGATAAGCGATTACCTGGAGCAATAAAAAATCGAGGGTAGGTAGTGGGGGACGGTAAAAGTCTGAATCCTCGAACGAATTTTGGCACATGTCTTCCTCGTTAATAACAAAACAACTTTTCTTCATAATATTTTTTCCTATCTGTGTTCTGGATAAGCGATTACCTGGAGCAATAAAAAATCGAGGGTAGGTAGTGGGGGACGGTAAAAGTCTGAATCCTCGAACGAATTTTGGCACATGTCTTCCTCGTTAATAACAAAACAACTTTTCTTCATAATATTTTTTCCTATCTGTGTTCTGGATAAGCGATTACCTGGAGCAATAAAAAATCGAGGGTAGGTAGTGGGGGACGGTAAAAGTCTGAATCCTCGAACGAATTTTGGCACATGTCTTCCTCGTTAATAACAAAACAACTTTTCTTCATAATATTTTTTCCTATCTGTGTTCTGGATAAGCGATTACCTGGAGCAATAAAAAATCGAGGGTAGGTAGTGGGGGACGGTAAAAGTCTGAATCCTCGAACGAATTTTGGCACATGTCTTCCTCGTTAATAACAAAACAACTTTTCTTCATAATATTTTTTCCTATCTGTGTTCTGGATAAGCGATTACCTGGAGCAATAAAAAATCGAGGGTAGGTAGTGGGGGACGGTAAAAGTCTGAATCCTCGAACGAATTTTGGCACATGTCTTCCTCGTTAATAACAAAACAACTTTTCTTCATAATATTTTTTCCTATCTGTGTTCTGGATAAGCGATTACCTGGAGCAATAAAAAATCGAGGGTAGGTAGTGGGGGACGGTAAAAGTCTGAATCCTCGAACGAATTTTGGCACATGTCTTCCTCGTTAATAACAAAACAACTTTTCTTCATAATATTTTTTCCTATCTGTGTTCTGGATAAGCGATTACCTGGAGCAATAAAAAATCGAGGGTAGGTAGTGGGGGACGGTAAAAGTCTGAATCCTCGAACGAATTTTGGCACATGTCTTCCTCGTTAATAACAAAACAACTTTTCTTCATAATATTTTTTCCTATCTGTGTTCTGGATAAGCGATTACCTGGAGCAATAAAAAATCGAGGGTAGGTAGTGGGGGACGGTAAAAGTCTGAATCCTCGAACGAATTTTGGCACATGTCTTCCTCGTTAATAACAAAACAACTTTTCTTCATAATATTTTTTCCTATCTGTGTTCTGGATAAGCGATTACCTGGAGCAATAAAAAATCGAGGGTAGGTAGTGGGGGACGGTAAAAGTCTGAATCCTCGAACGAATTTTGGCACATGTCTTCCTCGTTAATAACAAAACAACTTTTCTTCATAATATTTTTTCCTATCTGTGTTCTGGATAAGCGATTACCTGGAGCAATAAAAAATCGAGGGTAGGTAGTGGGGGACGGTAAAAGTCTGAATCCTCGAACGAATTTTGGCACATGTCTTCCTCGTTAATAACAAAACAACTTTTCTTCATAATATTTTTTCCTATCTGTGTTCTGGATAAGCGATTACCTGGAGCAATAAAAAATCGAGGGTAGGTAGTGGGGGACGGTAAAAGTCTGAATCCTCGAACGAATTTTGGCACATGTCTTCCTCGTTAATAACAAAACAACTTTTCTTCATAATATTTTTTCCTATCTGTGTTCTGGATAAGCGATTACCTGGAGCAATAAAAAATCGAGGGTAGGTAGTGGGGGACGGTAAAAGTCTGAATCCTCGAACGAATTTTGGCACATGTCTTCCTCGTTAATAACAAAACAACTTTTCTTCATAATATTTTTTCCTATCTGTGTTCTGGATAAGCGATTACCTGGAGCAATAAAAAATCGAGGGTAGGTAGTGGGGGACGGTAAAAGTCTGAATCCTCGAACGAATTTTGGCACATGTCTTCCTCGTTAATAACAAAACAACTTTTCTTCATAATATTTTTTCCTATCTGTGTTCTGGATAAGCGATTACCTGGAGCAATAAAAAATCGAGGGTAGGTAGTGGGGGACGGTAAAAGTCTGAATCCTCGAACGAATTTTGGCACATGTCTTCCTCGTTAATAACAAAACAACTTTTCTTCATAATATTTTTTCCTATCTGTGTTCTGGATAAGCGATTACCTGGAGCAATAAAAAATCGAGGGTAGGTAGTGGGGGACGGTAAAAGTCTGAATCCTCGAACGAATTTTGGCACATGTCTTCCTCGTTAATAACAAAACAACTTTTCTTCATAATATTTTTTCCTATCTGTGTTCTGGATAAGCGATTACCTGGAGCAATAAAAAATCGAGGGTAGGTAGTGGGGGACGGTAAAAGTCTGAATCCTCGAACGAATTTTGGCACATGTCTTCCTCGTTAATAACAAAACAACTTTTCTTCATAATATTTTTTCCTATCTGTGTTCTGGATAAGCGATTACCTGGAGCAATAAAAAATCGAGGGTAGGTAGTGGGGGACGGTAAAAGTCTGAATCCTCGAACGAACTTTGGCACATGTCTTCCTCGTTAATAACAAAACAACTTTTCTTCATAATATTTTTTCCTATCTGTGTTCTGGATAAGCGATTACCTGGAGCAATAAAAAATCGAGGGTAGGTAGTGGGGGACGGTAAAAGTCTGAATCCTCGAACGAATTTTGGCACATGTCTTCCTCGTTAATGACAAAACAACTTTTCTTCATAATATTTTTTCCTATCTGTGTTCTGGATAAGCGATTACCTGGAGCAATAAAAAATCGAGGGTAGGTAGTGGGGGACGGTAAAAGTCTGAATCCTCGAACGAATTTTGGCACATGTCTTCCTCGTTAATAACAAAACAACTTTTCTTCATAATATTTTTTCCTATCTGTGTTCTGGATAAGCGATTACCTGGAGCAATAAAAAATCGAGGGTAGGTAGTGGGGGACGGTAAAAGTCTGAATCCTCGAACGAATTTTGGCACATGTCTTCCTCGTTAATAACAAAACAACTTTTCTTCATAATATTTTTTCCTATCTGTGTTCTGGATAAGCGATTACCTGGAGCAATAAAAAATCGAGGGTAGGTAGTGGGGGACGGTAAAGTCTGAATCCTCGAACGAATTTTGGCACATGTCTTCCTCGTTAATAACAAAACAACTTTTCTTCATAATATTTTTTCCTATCTGTGTTCTGGATAAGCGATTACCTGGAGCAATAAAAAATCGAGGGTAGGTAGTGGGGGACGGTAAAAGTCTGAATCCTCGAACGAATTTTGGCACATGTCTTCCTCGTTAATAACAAAACAACTTTTCTTCATAATATTTTTTCCTATCTGTGTTCTGGATAAGCGATTACCTGGAGCAATAAAAAATCGAGGGTAGGTAGTGGGGGACGGTAAAAGTCTGAATCCTCGAACGAATTTTGGCACATGTCTTCCTCGTTAATAACAAAACAACTTTTCTTCATAATATTTTTTCCTATCTGTGTTCTGGATAAGCGATTACCTGGAGCAATAAAAAATCGAGGGTAGGTAGTGGGGGACGGTAAAAGTCTGAATCCTCGAACGAATTTTGGCACATGTCTTCCTCGTTAATAACAAAACAACTTTTCTTCATAATATTTTTTCCTATCTGTGTTCTGGATAAGCGATTACCTGGAGCAATAAAAAATCGAGGGTAGGTAGTGGGGGACGGTAAAAGTCTGAATCCTCGAACGAATTTTGGCACATGTCTTCCTCGTTAATAACAAAACAACTTTTCTTCATAATATTTTTTCCTATCTGTGTTCTGGATAAGCGATTACCTGGAGCAATAAAAAATCGAGGGTAGGTAGTGGGGGACGGTAAAAGTCTGAATCCTCGAACGAATTTTGGCACATGTCTTCCTCGTTAATAACAAAACAACTTTTCTTCATAATATTTTTTCCTATCTGTGTTCTGGATAAGCGATTACCTGGAGCAATAAAAAATCGAGGGTAGGTAGTGGGGGACGGTAAAAGTCTGAATCCTCGAACGAATTTTGGCACATGTCTTCCTCGTTAATAACAAAACAACTTTTCTTCATAATATTTTTTCCTATCTGTGTTCTGGATAAGCGATTACCTGGAGCAATAAAAAATCGAGGGTAGGTAGTGGGGGACGGTAAAAGTCTGAATCCTCGAACGAATTTTGGCACATGTCTTCCTCGTTAATGACAAAACAACTTTTCTTCATAATATTTTTTCCTATCTGTGTTCTGGATAAGCGATTACCTGGAGCAATAAAAAATCGAGGGTAGGTAGTGGGGGACGGTAAAAGTCTGAATCCTCGAACGAACTTTGGCACATGTCTTCCTCGTTAATAACAAAACAACTTTTCTTCATAATATTTTTTCCTATCTGTGTTCTGGATAAGCGATTACCTGGAGCAATAAAAAATCGAGGGTAGGTAGTGGGGGACGGTAAAAGTCTGAATCCTCGAACGAATTTTGGCACATGTCTTCCTCGTTAATAACAAAACAACTTTTCTTCATAATATTTTTTCCTATCTGTGTTCTGGATAAGCGATTACCTGGAGCAATAAAAAATCGAGGGTAGGTAGTGGGGGACGGTAAAAGTCTGAATCCTCGAACGAATTTTGGCACATGTCTTCCTCGTTAATAACAAAACAACTTTTCTTCATAATATTTTTTCCTATCTGTGTTCTGGATAAGCGATTACCTGGAGCAATAAAAAATCGAGGGTAGGTAGTGGGGGACGGTAAAAGTCTGAATCCTCGAACGAATTTTGGCACATGTCTTCCTCGTTAATAACAAAACAACTTTTCTTCATAATATTTTTTCCTATCTGTGTTCTGGATAAGCGATTACCTGGAGCAATAAAAAATCGAGGGTAGGTAGTGGGGGACGGTAAAAGTCTGAATCCTCGAACGAATTTTGGCACATGTCTTCCTCGTTAATAACAAAACAACTTTTCTTCATAATATTTTTTCCTATCTGTGTTCTGGATAAGCGATTACCTGGAGCAATAAAAAATCGAGGGTAGGTAGTGGGGGACGGTAAAAGTCTGAATCCTCGAACGAATTTTGGCACATGTCTTCCTCGTTAATAACAAAACAACTTTTCTTCATAATATTTTTTCCTATCTGTGTTCTGGATAAGCGATTACCTGGAGCAATAAAAATCGAGGGTAGGTAGTGGGGGACGGTAAAAGTCTGAATCCTCGAACGAATTTTGGCACATGTCTTCCTCGTTAATAACAAAACAACTTTTCTTCATAATATTTTTTCCTATCTGTGTTCTGGATAAGCGATTACCTGGAGCAATAAAAAATCGAGGGTAGGTAGTGGGGGACGGTAAAAGTCTGAATCCTCGAACGAATTTTGGCACATGTCTTCCTCGTTAATAACAAAACAACTTTTCTTCATAATATTTTTTCCTATCTGTGTTCTGGATAAGCGATTACCTGGAGCAATAAAAAATCGAGGGTAGGTAGTGGGGGACGGTAAAAGTCTGAATCCTCGAACGAATTTTGGCACATGTCTTCCTCGTTAATAACAAAACAACTTTTCTTCATAATATTTTTTCCTATCTGTGTTCTGGATAAGCGATTACCTGGAGCAATAAAAAATCGAGGGTAGGTAGTGGGGGACGGTAAAAGTCTGAATCCTCGAACGAATTTTGGCACATGTCTTCCTCGTTAATAACAAAACAACTTTTCTTCATAATATTTTTTCCTATCTGTGTTCTGGATAAGCGATTACCTGGAGCAATAAAAAATCGAGGGTAGGTAGTGGGGGACGGTAAAAGTCTGAATCCTCGAACGAATTTTGGCACAGGTCTTCCTCGTTAATAACAAAACAACTTTTCTTCATAATATTTTTTCCTATCTGTGTTCTGGATAAGCGATTACCTGGAGCAATAA
>JAYRCI010000083.1:0-38821 GCA_038088585.1 Chrysina gloriosa | reverse complement strand
ATCTATGATTTGGTTTGTCCTTTCCTTTCTGCAACGTTGTTCCCGAGATGGTCCATAATGTTTAGAAAAATCATTACGGGAGATGAAAGCTGGGTGCTCCATTACACTCTGGAGACTAAACACTCATCGAGTGCATGGAGATGCAAGGATTCGCCACGGCCAAAGAAAATGAAAACATTTCACAATTTCGACTATTTACAGTCGCATCATACTGTGACACTAAAAATGTATAAAGCCATTGATCATCTAATACCCGCCGGCAGATTGAGCGATGACATTGTTTTTTGCTAATGATGATCAAATGAAAGAAGCAACTACTTAAATGGTTAAAAGAAATTGGACGAAATTTCTATGGAAGTGGAATACGAGTAATCCCACAATTCGGTGGAAGATTTGAAATCAGCTGCTCTGTAAGTCATTTCTCATAATTGAGAGGGTACATTTCGTTGTAGTAATCTTCAGATTTGGTTCCAGATTTCAAAATCAATAAATAGTTATGTATGAAACCCATTTCACCACCGGGGTAAACAATAATTAATCGGTTGCCTTTGGATATGGTTGATAACAGACCATTTAGTGGTATTGTCTGTCCAACTATTGGAACTAGTGTGGCCTGCGTGAATGTAAGTTTCACCTAAAAGAGAATTGGTCTGCCTTTCCTCCTATATTTTATTTTGACCAGATAATTCAACCTCAAAGCGCCCTTTTCTATTAGCGACCCCTAATTGTCCTTAATTTTCCTCCACTTGAATCGAAGTTCTTTAATCATTATATACAGACGACATGTTTCTCCGAAAAGTAATATTCCGTACTTAATTATTCTTTAAGTGAGTGAGAGTTAATGCTCGATTTTGTGGAAATTATAAATCAGGTTTCTAATATCCATTTGTTTCCATAGCGATGTTCTCCGCATGTTCTCTCGTGCTTTCTAGAACAACTGAATTTTACTTCACCGTCACCATTCTTTTAGCTTGCAAATCGACATCTTCAGTTAACATTCTCTTTAGAGTAGCTAGCGGCTACAACACGGTTTTCTAGTTCTGTTTCTGTTTTATTTTCGTTTGAAATAATTATACACGTTGAACACAATACCCTTCGACTGGGAATTAAATTCCTTTCTTCCATTTCTCGCCTCCCTTTATTTCTTTTAATACGAAATTATATTTTAAATGCACATACACTCACAAAGATACAAGCTACGTAAATCGACTGCAAACCGCGGTATGCAAAGACTAACTGCAACCTGCTACGGTAAACGCTGTGCCGTTAATGGGTATCCTACTCGATTGTCAAGTGCGGTTTATTCCAAAAAATCTGTAGAAAGCAAGATTTACACATTTCCTACATTAACAGTAACAGCCTTCCCGCTATCGTTTCAAAAAGTAGGGTCCTATTATCCTATAAACCGACATTGCACACAATACTGTCACTTTTTAGTGCTTTAGGCTTTTCTTTGCCCAACGCCAAAAATTTGGTTTACGAATTCGCTTAGGTAGAAGTGAGCTTCGTCATTCATCCAGAGTTTATTTATGAGGTTTCCGTTTTCATTTATCCTGTTAAGCATTTTATCGTATCCTTCGTACAATCTAAGGCGAGAGCCGATTAGATTGGCACCGACTTCTGACGAACAGAATCATTCGCGATGATTTCTTGTGTTCGTACTGTTTTTGCATTTGCTTCTCTTTTTAAAGTAACGTAAAAGTAAATGCAAAACATGCGCCAAGCCCGTATCAAATTCTCACCGTTCCAAATAAAATGCGTATGTCCATTCGTGCCATGAATGTTGTGATGTAACTGATGTACGTATGTAAAAAGCATTTCTAATGTAAAATCCTTTTTCGTTCGCTAATACAATATAGTACTTTAGTAACTAAACAAAGTGAGTTGTGTCTTTAATTAAGCGAAACATTTGTAATACACTGCAATTCAATACGTGTATATCTTTCGATTCAAAATCAAAAGCAAAGACTTGAGACGGGCATATAGTCTAGCATTACTATATTAGAAATTTAAGAACTTTGAAATGAAAAAAATTGTTGTAAAACAAATAAAGAATACCTGTAATACTATATTATTTAGCGAAGGTAGTCAATATTTAGAAATGAAAATTGTTTTTATTATTTTCGTAATGTCTCGACTTGTTTTGGAAGTAGCGCTTGCAATTTCCAAATAATAAACATGTATAACATACTATAATAATATCTATGACCACCGCAAAGATTTACTTTTCAAAGAACTGGAAGAGACTTATGTCAAGCAGATAAACACAGAGAACAAAAATATGTACTTAAATATTTTATACACCTACCTTTGTTCGCAATATATTAAAACAAGGTTCATTAACTATCTGAGCAAACAACTCGAGCAGCATGTTATTAATGGTACTTTGTAAACCGCATTGGTAATACAACTCAATACATGAAGACTTGTGAACATGATTCTGTACTTCATATAAATAATTGCATCCATTTTCCAATTTTAATTCTCTATTTAACAATAATTGACGCGGTAGTAAGGGAGACATGTTTATACTTTCAGTTAGACGATTCTCTACTATCTCTACAAGTTCCAAAGCCTTTTCCTTATTAATATTTCCATGAAGTAAGCATTCAATGTGCATCTTAGATAGAATTTGGGGTATAAATGCCTCTAGCCTGTCCACCGTCAATTCTGAAAAGAATTAAGAATTTTGTAAACCTTCATGTAAAAATGTTTAAATTAACACTTGGAATTTTTTGTTTCATGCCAAAATTTATTTAAGAAAAAATTTTTCGTATTGGTACCGGGGATTCTAATTATTGCTGAATTCAAACACGTAATAATACCGTATTCATAGTTCATAATGCAAGTATACTGTACGTACGATCAGTGGCTGCCAGTAACTCTTGTTTAGTCCATGAATGCTCAGTTAATAGCACTGCTAGGTAATAAACCGCGTGATGATAGGGTTGTTCTGCAGCAAAATTCTTCAAAGACCTGATGTACTACAAAAACATTTATGAAATACATATTTAGAATAAAAATAATAACACCATACATTTTCTTTATAAATTTCAAATCTATTACCGTCCACTTTAAAATTCGTTAGTTTATTCATGATTTTGTCCAAAAATATATTTTGCTTATCATTAAACCCACCTACGTTCAGCTAAAAATGACATACGTACATATAAAACCTTTGTCATACTTATAAGTAATGCACTTACTATTAATCCATATTTAGTGTTACTCAATTCATATTTTAATTCAGCTATTTCGGCAGCGTAGGTATATTGGTTAAGAGCATCTCTAAAAAGTTGTACGAACATATGAGTGAGGTTACAATTCAGCGGATCCAAATAAGCCAGTGGACTAAAACAAACCAATTTAACTTACAAGAACAATTAAGCAAAAAAGTTCATGTCATTGTAAAAATAAACGGCATTATTTACAAACCTTTTACTAAAATGAAATTAAAGAAAGTCCTACGAAATACTATTCAATAGTTAAAAAAGTTTTTTAGGATACTGAATAAGGTACAAGAAACATTAAGTCGGTATTCAGTCTGACATAGATGTTATTTTGAAATAAGTTAATCCAGTAACGTCGAAGATCGTTGGTTTTTTAACTTGTTCTCAAACTTAATTTGCATGTATATAATAAAATAAAATATAATATATACGTCTCTGGCTGGAGTTAAAAGAAGCTAACACCCGCAGGGTAATAAAATGCTTAAAAGATGGCGGGCGTGGTATCGAAAAAGTATAAATAGATCCCAAAACTAAACCAAATGTAATTTGAACATGAACATCCAAAACCCCAACATTTACTGTGAATTTTAATAAGTATATTGAATTGTAATTAATTATTTAACGGCAATTAACCAAATGAATATTAATATACTACAATACGCAGGGGTAGTTTAGACGGTATTTTCATAAAAGATTTCGTAAAAGTAGGTTTTATTATTACCAAACAGAGTCACTTTTATTGAAATTTTACAATAGCAAGTTTGCAATAAAATATCACTGGATAGTAATGCTGAATAATAATACTTGTGATATTTTTCAAAATACGGATATTCAAATAATCTAACATTGAAAATCCGCTTCTTATATAATTTTTACATATACCACACATATCGCCGTTTCACTGGTATTATTTAGTTGTTTTCTAAAATACAGAGTATACACGAACGTAGGAGTATAGTTAGCCGTCGTATTATTATCGTATTATCAGTGATATCTTACGAAAACTGACAAGAGTTATTAAAATTGCAGTAAAAATGATTCTGGTTTTACTCACCTAACAAAATCAAATATTAAATTGGATTTTGGTAGCAAAATTTGTCATCTTGTTTAAACCAAACCCTGGTAATAGCCGTGTCTTTAATTATTGTTGGCACTTCTATTGCCTGTAAGATAAAAAAACATCATTACAATTAGTTTTTGATCTGTATCTTCCATTACATATTATTGCTAGTGTAAAATATCGAAAAACCTAACCCATATTTATTTGGAAATATAAATACAAATGAACCTATAGTTGGGTATAAGAGATTAAAAAAGTATGCTGTTAAGTGTGGGGCCAAAAATCCAGATGCTAGTACGTGCACGGGACTAGAAAATCATCACCTTAAATTATTAAATACTAGCTGACCCGGCAAACGTTGTTTTGCCTTCAAATTTTATTTATATTTAAATAGCTGACCCGGCAGACTTCGTTCTGCCTAGAAAAGTATTGATTTAGATATTTAATGTTTTATTGTTACGGGTATGTTTAAAATACAGGTACATGATAATATTTAAAGGAGATCGGTGCAGGTACTTCATATTTATTTGAAAAAAAAAATTAAAAATGGGAATAATAAATGAACTATTAAATGATAAAAAGTATATACATAATTAAGAGAATGTTAGTGTTATTCATTATAGTGGACCCGGCGAACTTCGTATCGCAGGCGTTGCCCTGCGTCATTTCAAATTGCAGAAAATCTGTGGTCAATTGTCCATTGCAATTGAATCTTTGTTTTGAAATATTGGCTGGATGGGTTGCGGGACTGTGCAAATGAATCAGCTGTCAAAAGTTTATGCACACAGCGCCATCTACTGGCAACACCGGAACCAGTATTTAAAATCATGTTCGTTTTTAATGGGTGACAAAAAAATTGCTACAAAAACAATTGTCAAACAAATTTGGTGGAAAAATAATTGGCGCAAAAAATTGTCACATCGTAACGTAAACATAAACGCCATCTATCATGAAGATGGCGTCGTAAAATCACTCCATACAAAATGTATGGGAAAATGAATTTTCTTGATAATTTTTTTTCGGGGATATTTCGGGAATTTTGTTGGGGATTCTTCTTGTTTGGCCGGAGACCAGTCCGAATTGGTGCGAATCATCGATATCGGTCCAGGCGTTCTTGAGTTATAAGCGTAGTAACCAACGTCACTCTCTTTTATATATATATAGACGTTTGAAAACGATATGAAGCAATTGGCTTCGTTTATGGGACATACCTCAAGTGTTCATAGATCCAGTTAAAAGCTGCCTGATGATATATATCAGATAGCCAAAATATCGAAATTGCTACTACTCATGGATTTAAGGATAAAGGCAAAAATTTAGATAAGTTTTCCCTAATTTAAAATTAAAATTAAGAAGATACAATTGAAGCGAACATGGATGAAAAAGAAGAAAACTGGATGAGAATATAGATGAAAATAACAATTATAGCGAAAAACAAGGCACTGAAAGAAAACCTGAAGAAAGTATCATCAAATCTAAGAAAATAATCTTGTTAGTAGGGTATCTATGGGGGTTTTGTATATATCTTTCTCTCTCGCACCTATGTAGCAATCCCATAAGAAAAGCCGGATATCCGCCTTTTGGACCACTATTTCCCTCTCACTCTAACGATTAGGCGGCACTTTGTTGTGGTTTGTTATCATGTCTGTGGTTTCATCGCTCTTATATAAAAAACAGTCGCTTGCAAAAGAAATCGCCCGTGGGAAAAACAGTCGCTTGCAAAAGAAATCGCCCGTGGGGAAAACTTGCAAAAGTCGGCGAGAGGGCCTTCGGCTGGGGGTGGCTGTCCGGTCACGTGACCTGTATGAGTGGCCCGGGGGTGGCAGCCGTGCCACGGGGGCGGGAGCCGTGTCACTGGGGGCGGGAGCCGTGTCA
This sequence comes from Chrysina gloriosa, assembly GCA_038088585.1. Lineage (NCBI taxonomy): Eukaryota > Metazoa > Arthropoda > Insecta > Coleoptera > Scarabaeidae > Chrysina > Chrysina gloriosa. Next base: position 32,656 of record JAYRCI010000083.1, on the reverse strand, counting down.
CGGGGGCGGGAGCCGTGTCACTGGGGGCGGGAGCCGTGTCACGGGGGTGTGAGCCGTGTCACGGGGGTGGGAGACGTGGTCCGGGAGGTGGCGGGGGCTGGGCCCGTTAGGGGAGGCACGTAAGCGGAGCACGTGACACGTGGTGGTGGGAGGATGTATTTAGATGTGTAGCGGTGAAGATTGAGGTGCAGTGAGAAAATTGTTGAAAAAGGTTGTACGTGATGGATAATGACGAGCAAGAGTTGGAGAGTCCGTCGCAATTACTTGACGATATGTTGGAAAAATACGAAACGGCAATTAAAAACGAGAACAGATTGATAAATGAAGTGCAATATCCATTGAATCAAAAGTGTTACGTATCAACCGGTTTGAGTAGTGCGAGAGGATTTATACCGGTGGTAAAATTGGCAAATGGAAAAGGAAATAAAACGACATGTATCACGCTAATAAGGTATGAATGGGAGGAATTTTTAAAATATCAGGATGATATCAATAGTCACATGTCTACCAAGATGACATGGTCGTGTGATCATTGTTACAAAGAGGCTGCAGGAAAGGCACATATTACCGACTCCGTGGTGACTAATGCACTTCATGTTTTCAAGTTGGCATTTATTTACGTAAATACCTCCAAACTGCTGGTTCCATTAATGCAAATTGAATGTCGTGGACAGGAGATAACATTGGATAAGAAAGGTGTCGATATGCTAATGAAATTGTTAAACGTCGTAAATGGGAGACTACTACGGTTAGAATCATTAGATTTCGTATATTACTACAATTCTGTATTGGAAACTATCGTTCGAAATAAGGAAAATATAGATATGAATAGAATTGATCAGTACGTAAGTAATCTGTTGTGCGGTTGCGGTCACCAAGGAGTTGACAACGAGGATGATGGTATTCGCCGAGATAAGCAAACCGCCGTATGGAGTTCCGAATATGTAGACTGTATACTGGAAATTGTTTGTTATCAATTAGATAAGTTTAAGTCGGACATTACATTCTTCATTTTAGTAGATTAGTCTTATTTCTATGTATGTTTAAAGGAAAAATAAAAAATATATAATAATTCGTGTATTTTTATTTATTCAAAATATAATTATAAAGGATTTTAACATTATTTTCGGTACACATACATGCATTACTACTACTACGTACATTTCTATTATCGGTAGCGCAATGATAAAAGCAGGGAAATTCTGTTTTAACTAAATTAGGCACATGATCATCGTTTTCTAAATTAATAATTTCCACATTTACGTATTTTTAAGATAATCACGCTTTTGATGCCCTTTCACGTATATTTTATTATACGAATTACAAATGCTATCTAAAATATTCTTCACATATTTCAAATCGACATAACCCGATGAGTATCGAAGATTGAAGTAATTGTATTCCAACCAACGAATTGATTTCTGTTCTTGTTGTAGTAACGAACGAAAAGGTACGGGAGCTTTGAACAAAACGTGAAGATTTCTTTCACCATCCGTTATGCTCATTTCTTTTGGTAAGAAATCCGGTAGTACGTTGAATCCCTGTATATCCATGATTAGAATCCGTTCGGAAAAGCGGTTGCGATATATTTTATTTCTGTGGGTCATGCTTAAGATGGGCGATATTAATCCATCAAAATATTGAATTCTGCGATTAAATCGATCCTTATCATTAACATACCGCATCCATTTGGAAGTTCGATCTTCATCATCAACCCATCTGTGCACAATAATATTATCGCTAAATCTTGTTCTCTTCTCCACCACGACGTTGTATTAAACAATTTTCTTAACGATACCGGTGAGAGCTTCGTACGACACTACGTTGTCATGGATAATAAGACAGTAAGCCACTGTGTTAGCAGCGAACGGTATGTCTGCTTCAAACTCTAATTTAATGTCCACTGTGGAAGATTTCACAGATTCATTTTGTTTTGAGCAATCTATTACGTAGAGGGGGTACTCATGGAAGGTATTATAATCTATAAGCGGTTGCGCAATTCGATTTCCGTAATAACTTGACTGAAAGGCTGCATACGTCCAATATGCGGTACTGTAACGTTTAATATTCATTTTCAGATTTAAATTGTTATATGGATAACTATCAGAATTTAAATGTAATTTTATATTATTGATTGAAGCGTGATCAAGGGCGCTCGCATCAGCTACTGGACTATCTTTTCTATTTGTTTGGAATGCAACTACTACGAAACGTGGTTTCTCCAAATTCGTACTTGTTTTGATACTCCAAATGTCTTTTTGGTTATTACGTAGCGATGGAAGTTCATGCAAGTCCCATTTTCTAAATGGTATATAGATGGGTTTATTGGTGTTTAATGTTTTCAAAAGTGACAAACGAGTTGTATCGTTAACTGAAATATGTGGTACGTGCCATTCCACTTTGATAACTTCCATAGTAGCCTTCTTAGTACCATCTGCCGCAGTATTTTTATAGCAATTATCATCGGTACGACTCCGTAGTAATATTAATTCTTGGGAACTGTTAATGATAATTCTTCGATAGTCTTCAGCAAAGCCCAATAGGAATCTTAATGGAATACATGCGTTGAATTGGTTATTTGATAATGTTGGTTGTCTATTCTTGTTAAAGGGGTGCCATCCGGCCATCTGCATCGATTTACTTTCGTTGTCGTTGTAGGATAAAAGCGCTTTCATAGTACACGTAATGCCTGGTTTTATACAGCGATCCACTTCAACCCCGTTCAATTCATATCGTAGCTGATCAAAGAGGAATGCGTATGCGTTATTGGTAAGCTCACACGTACCAGTTCCCTCAGTACTCGGATTAAATTTACCTTCCAAATATAAATAACTATCACCGGGAATTGTATACACATCCTGATTATTTATCGGTATTCGTATTTCATCATTCAAATCGAAATTATTATTTCTCGGATAATATGTGTGATATTCTTCTTTCGTTATGGCTTCGTCAAATTTAATACCTTCGTATATTGATAGCTTTTCCGCCATTTTTCACTTTAAACCCGATCGATTGGAGAAATTTAATATTGGCAGGTGTTAATCGATCAAGCATAGATGGTGAAGTGTATATTTGTTGCGAGAATGCAGGTGTTTTATAATTGTTACGAAAGGAGATACCCATCACGCTAACTGTTTCAATTCCAATCTGATTACAATCTGCTCACCGCGAAAATTTACCAAATCTCCGTCTTGATCCAACAACGTTAATGTAATATTATCGATGCGTTTGCTATTAACAGGTAGGTATATAATATGTTGCGGCACAATACTTATGGAATAACCCGGTTCTACTTGCGGAGAAAACTCGTACAATGTATGTGATAAACGTGTATCGTAGAAGGACGACGTTGTTATATTACACTCTATCCTTATTGAAATCACTTTTATAATCTTTACGGGTAAATCTGATGTGTGCTTTTGTTTAGGTATCAATATGCCATCACTGAAACCTAACATGCGACCTATAGAATCTTTCGGTTCGAAATTAATTTCAAATGCGCTCTTGATTTCGCATTTTAGAGTATTATTATTCGGTTTGAGCGATATCGAATCCTTAGGCAATACATTCTTCAAATACTCTTCTATATCGGTAATTTCATATGAACCTGTCGGAATTGTTATAACTTTATCTTTATCGTAGTAAAATTTATTTCCACCTTCGACTATATTGGGAATCGAATTGTAGCTGTGAAAGCCTATTAGACCCAATCCATATTGATGGTGAGGATTTAATTCTATTGGTGGATAATAATCAGCGGAGAGCACCGAGCTCGTGCCTTTTAATGTAAAAGTGTACGACATGACTGGGTAGACCAGTAAGTAGTCTATGTATTATAAGCTTTGTAAAAACTTTAAACAAAGATGACCGCAATTCACTGTGTTGAAATTTTGAAATCGGTCATGATTATATATTACCTTAGTTTGACGAGCATTGCTATTAAAGTATTTCATCAACTCTAACGGCGGTTTCAAGTTACCGAACGAATCAAAATAGTATACTATAGAGCCCCTTTTCGCAAAACAGACCCAGTGTGTTCCTGGTCCTTTAGTGCTATCCAGATTAACGACTGCGCTTTCATTCTTATGAGGTGATTTCGGTAACGTATCCCTCATAAATACACCTCTAAAATGTTTAATAGATTTACCATGTTTCAAAATATCGATATCTGTTAAAGGTCTTTGCGGCAGTCGACTCATTAGTTTTTGATGGAGTGCGTTTTATATATAGTCCTAATCCATTTTTGTACGGTTTCATGTATAAACCCTTACCCTTTAATGCAATGGCTTCCATGGTTTTATTATGTCTTTTTACTTCTTGTAGTTGATTTTGTGCCGCTTTAGTTTTATTAACAGCTTGAGCTATTCCGCCTGCACCTCCTGCTAAGGCACCTAAAGCACTCAAACCGGCGAACAGAGGAATGAGGGGTAATATCCCACCCTCTTTAGGTATGGGAATTATTCTAGGTGTTCGAATACGTTTGCGCCCCCCAGCTTCTTTAACAGCAATCTTAGCTGCGGTCAAAGTCAATTTTGCACCGTCTTTAATATCTCCCTTGAATTTCTTGAGGGCTTTTTTACCTTTGCAAATATCGCTCTCCTAAACGGTTTCTTTCCTCCTTTTCCTTTTCTTTTTAAACCCATACCTAATTTTTGTTTAGCCTTCATCGTGTTGGTGACCATCCACGCGGAGGCCCTTTCACCTAAGCTGACGTCTTTTGCTTTAACACGTGACCAAGCTCGTTCTTCTAAAACTTTATCCGCCTTATGTCTATTCTTGAGGTCCTTGAACTGCGAGTATGCAATATCGTGTTCCCTACACGCCGAGTCTAACGGATTTATACCGACGTCGCCCCGTGCCAATCGTTTCTGAAGTTTCGTACCTGGTCCACAGAACTGATAACCGGGTATATGTAATTCAATAGGTAAATTATTGATGAGGGAATTAATTACACCTCCACCCTCTCTAAAAGTTAACATTGATATGAAAAAGAAAACTATGTATGCGTGTATTAATTTATTTCTGCTTTAATCACCATGCGACTCGTGAAACAGAAGGACGTGTTAGAAATTATCAATTTGGACGATGAGAGAAATACAAAAGTTGCCGGTAGACACGGTAATCTACTTCCAAACTCCATACGTTGCATAATTTGCGGTCCTTCCAATTGTGGTAAAACGAACGTTATGCTCTCACTCTTGTTTAATGAAAATGGTGTAAGATTTGATAATATATATGTTTATTCAAAGTCTCTGTATCAACCTAAATATAGATTGCTGGCGAACATCTTACGGAACGTTAAAGATATAAAATATTTTCCTTACAAAGAAAACGATGAAATTATGGACCCGGCACATGCTAAGACCAACTCTATATTTATTTTTGACGATGTGGCTTGCGATAGACAAGATAAAATTAGAGAATACTTTTGCATGGGAAGGCATAAAAGCGTTGATAGCTTTTATCTATGTCAAACCTATACTCGTGTACCTAAACATCTAATCAGAGATAATGCAAATTTCCTAGCGTTATTTAAACAGGACGATACTAATTTGCGTCACATTTACGATGATCATGTGGGTACTGACATGACATTTGAACAATTTAAGACGATGTGCAGCGAGTGCTGGAAAGATAAATACGGTTTCTTGGTAATAAATAAGGATGACGATATACATAAAGGTCGATATAGAAAAGGTTTTGATTGCTTTATATATTTGTAATTTTGTTATAAGAAATAGTCAGTTCTACATTCGCACTCTTACAATCAGGTAGTAATAAAAATGGAAAACGGCTGCACCTTTGAGGAAGCAGAGAGACATGTTTGTTGTTGTGAGTCGTGTAGTAGTAGATGTTGTGATATATCACATGTTTGTGAATGTATATCTTCGATGTTGTTATGTTTTTACTGCTTTTAAAGGCGTGAATTAATCGCAACAAACATCATTCCTTCGACAACCTACCTATGAAGCCATATCCTCTGTGAGGATGAGAGGGAAAAAAGAATACCGCAAAGGAAAAGAGAGGAAACAAAGACGAATAAATTAAAATTGAACATTATTAACGCCACTAAAGCTATACGAAAGAAACACATGCAATTGAAGTTGGGTCGGTCGGATCAAGATGATGTAATTCGAAGAATGTTCAAACCAATTACGGAACCTCTGACAGGTTTAACTACAACAATAAAGAGTGAAAGCAAATCAATTAAGGAACCGTTAGAGGGGCTCGATGCAACAGTAAAAAATGAAATTAAGTCGATCAAAGAACCACTGCGAGAATTTACCGAAACTGTAAAAAGGGACAAAAATATCTCATCCACGAGGTCGGCGGTTCCCAACATTATGCTGCCTGTTCAACAAGAAGACAGCGTTTTCATTAATGAACCAGAAGAAGAAGAGCCCTTAGAGTTGGACGGTCATGAATCACTGAATGAATTTCGTCAATATTATCAAACAATGTCGGAAGAGAGTCCGCAATTAGTTAACGAGTTTATTGAAAATTTTCATCCTTTACCGAAACTATATATAAATGGTCTCTTCGTAGACACGTCTAACGAATTTGATACTACCTATGGAGTAACATATGAACCGGAAACGAATAAAATGAAATTAGGTATAGGTACACTGGAAATTGATGGGATCGATGTATTAATAGACGGCAAACGCTATAGAGGTACACCCGGTCTCTACGAATTAATATTTAAAACACATCCAGAAAAATACAATGAAGATGACTTATCACAGTATTATGATATTTTACAACAGACGAATGTTCATCGTCGTGGATTCGATGGGACCCGACAAATGAGAGGTAGCACAGCATACAAATGGCAAGAAATAATAAAACCGTTGCTGTCTAAAAAACGCACAGGGAAGTCATGGACTGGTGGTGGACAAATTGGTACAAATCTCATTGCAAGTGCCACCGACACCCTTTACAATTACGTTTACTGGAATGATATAAATGAGATAGTAGATCGACTTAAACTGTTAATCGCCTCACAGCAGGCCGGTCATACAAGTCACAATAACGAAATTGTTTCGATCATCGAAGAGCTTAAAGAGTCAGGTGTAATTGAATAAACATTTATCTAACTGCCCTCAGTATCACGATGAGTACAGATAAATTCGGTTGCTATCTTAGTAGTACTAGAATAAGCGCTAAACGTTCGCAACCTGCCTTACCTTTAACAGCAGAAGGTGACATTGATGTAGGAAGTAAACGCGTTCGTTATGTAGCGGACCCTATTCACGACCAGGATGGCACTAATAAAAAATATGTGATCACGTTAATAGAAAAGTTAAATACGGACATTAAAAACCAAGAAACCAGTAGTAATGGAAAAATAAACGAGGTTGTGGCAGCGTGCGAAAACAAATTTAATAAGCAGCAACGCGATTATAATAATAAAATTAATGCGATGAAAAAGGATGTTCTAAATATAACAGATAAGTCAATTAATAGCTTAAATATTGATATAGATGATAAAATGGATTCTTGGGGAACGCATTTAAGGAAAATGGTTGATATAGCACATGATGATATAACCAACGGAGTAGTAAACGACCTCGCAAAAAGAATAGACAAAAATATTGCCGAGATTGATAAAAAATAGAAAGTCTTAACGCAACATATCTAAAATCGAATTTCGAGCGACGTTTGGAAGATGTTGAAAAGCAACTCAACGATGTTGTTTTCGAAACAATGTTCGACACGAAAACCGACGAATTGAGAGCGGAGTTGAATCGAGATATTAAGGATTTGAAAACGACTATCTTGGAGACACGTAATATTGTCGATGAATTTAATATCAAAATAAATAAACCCAAGACACAAGATACCGAGATAGCGACGAGTATTCAACTCCCAACAAAGACACAAGATACTGAGATACCGACGACTCCGAGTACTCAACCTTCAATAAACAAATCCGAGATACCGCCAAGTACAGTACTGCAGCTCCCCATTCCTGAATCGTTGTCTCATCTTACTATTTTTCGTAAATGAGTTTGGTTAAACAGGATATTGTTAATGAAATACATCGCCCGGCCCGAAGAAATTTCTCGAGAAGGCGCGTAATATTAAAAGGTATCGATGATTTATGGCAGGCCGATTTGGCCGAATTTGTAAATTTCGCCCGAGACAATCGAGGTTACAAATACATACTCGTCGTGATAGATTGTTTCTCAAAGTATCTATGGACGGAACCTGTTAAAAGTAAAACGGGGCAAGACGTGGCGAATGCGATACAGAAGATACTTAGAGGCTCTCGAGTACCTGCAAATCTACAAACAGATGCCGGTAAAGAATTTTATAATGCACATTTCAAAAAACTAATGAAAAAATATACCATAAATCATTATTCGACGTTTAGTACTAAAAAGGCTTCAATTGTAGAAAGGGTTATTCGTACTATTAAAGATAAATTGTATAAAGAGTTTAGCATGCGTGCTAAATATAAATGGATCGATATTTTAACAAAAGTTACTGATGCTTATAATAAAACTAAACACAGAACAATTGCAATGCAACCTTCTAATGTTAACTTGAAAAACGAAAAACAACTGTTGCAAAGTGTTTACAATAACATGAAGATAAAAGGTAGACAGAAGTTTAAAGTGGGCGATATCGTACGCATTAGTAAACATAAAAGTGTATTTGAGAAAGGCTATACGCCTAATTGGTCTACGGAATTGTTTAAAATTTCTAAAGTGAAAATTACTAATCCTGCTACGTATATACTCGAAGATATGAATGGTCAACCTATACTAGGCGGGTTTTACGAAGAAGAATTGCAAGGAACCCCGCATAAAGATGTCTTTTTAATTGAAAAAATTCTACGAAGATCCGGAAAAAACTTTACGTAAAGTGGTTGGGCTTATCCCAAAATAGTTGGATTGCTAAAGATGATATATTATAGTTGTATAAATATGATGTATGTGTGTGCGTGTGTTAGTTAAGTATATATTTTTTGTTCTGTAACAGAATTTTCTTATTAATAAAGTTCAACTAATACGGTGTCATTTTGATCTTTACTGTCATAGTGTAAGCATCATGTATATTCGACTCGGACTCTTGTTTTGCTCTCTTCATGCTATACAATCGTTTAATGTTAACGATTATCTTCATCAATATGGATATTTAAATCAATCTGAAACAACGATTACCAATTCAGAAATTGCATTGTTAAAATTTCAAGAGTATTACAATCTACCACTTGATGGAACTTTAAACAATGAAACTTTTGAACTAATGCATAAACCGCGTTGCGGTATATCGGATTATCCTAATGAGTTTAATACCGAATCGAATAAGTGGGATAGAAAGCAATTACTTTGGTACTTTGCTTTAGCAGATGCAACGATTCAAAGTATTGCCGATAAAGCGTTTGAAATGTGGCAAAATCATACAAGTTTGAATTTTCTTTATTCGGTAAAAGCTCCCGACATTGTAATTTCATTTGCTGATAAGATATATGGCCATAAAAATAATCAGAGATGTTTAGGGGGACAATGTTCAGCCAAGTTTGATGGAAGAGGTGGAATCTTAGCGCATGCTTCTCCGCCGAATGATAATAAATGTGTCGAAATTCACTTGGATAGAAGTGAAAACTGGTACTATGGATTCGATAGTGAACCACTTAATCAGACCAGTTTATTTAAAGTTTTATTACATGAAATTGGACATACTTTAGGATTAAGTCATAGTTCAGATCCTACATCTATTATGTATCCATATTATTCAAAAAATGTGGATCGCCTATCTAACGATGATATACAAGGTATTCAGTATCTATATGGAAAAAGAGGAGATTCATCTATTATTACTACTTCTACTATTAATACAATTGATGAAGATGGGGAAATAGAAATTAAATCGGATTTATGTAAAACTCGTGCTAATAAATTTTTAATTACATCAAATCATCATATGTACGTATTTTATGAGGAGTGGACTTGGATTATAAATATTGCCGAACAAGAACAGCAATATACGAAACCGATAAAACTCAGTAACTATTTACCACGGGCGCTCATCCCTATCACACATATCTATCAAAATATTTATGACGATATTGTAATTTTGGATGGCGACAGAAACATATTCTATAAGATTGGTTTCCCAGATTTTACAGTAAAACAAAGGTACTCCGCAACCAAGTTTAATATCCCCATAGAGATGAAAATTAATTCTGTTTTCAACACATACTCGGGAAAAACATATATATTTTACGATAATTACTATTTTGTTGAAATCGACGAGTGTACTTTAACGCCAAAAACACGTGGACTAATTACCGAAAAGTTTCCAGGGATACCATCAAATATTGATGGTGCATTCAGATATAAGAATGGAAATATATTTTTTCCTAAATCAAACATTTTACGAATTTAACGAATTCAATAATAAAGTAGTAAATTTGGGAGAATTCAATTTAAACATGATTGAAATTCACTGTACAAGCAAAAATATATTAGTGCGGAAAATACAAGAGCTGTTATCACAACTTCTTACCATATAAAAAAAGCGTACATAAAAGTGTACCTAGTATAAATTCAACCGCAGATGGGTGGAAAACACAGGAACTGCTATCACAACATAAAAAAGCGTAGATAAGGATGCGGTATAAATTCAATCGAAGATGCATGATAAATGTCAGTACCTTCAAACGATTCCACAACATAACAACAATACACAAAACAATACAAGACAATGGACAAAGCTAACCAATTATCTAATTTAAAATACCTAGAAACAAAGAAATTAAGCGAACTGAAAGTTAACAAGCGATATAAAGTACTGGGAATTAAACGAGTAACTACCAAGTTCGGCTCTAGTTTAGTGGTAGAGCTTGACGGTGAATGCGAGAGTTTCCTACCGAAACGTTTCTCGGTACTGACGGACGAAGAGATAAAAGAGTTAGTTGGATCGTCGTTACTTGTCAAAGAAATAAAAACAATTAAGGGCAATGTATGCCCAATTGTTGAATTCATAAAATAATAATGTCAATTAAGCTTTTAAACTGGTAAGTTTGTAGTTTTTGTTTTGTTCTTTTACATTAATTATAGATTTATTTCAGATACTTTTTTCAATATTATTACTATAATTTTTAAACAATATGGAGATGGATAATTTAATTGAATTAGTAAGTGAATTATTTAAATGTAGTAACACAGTTACGGAGTTCAATGAACTGTTAAGTTTAAATGAAACTAATATAAAAATTGTTGAAGATGATATAATAAATAGTAGAACTTTAGGAGAAAAACGCAAATTAGAATCTGAACTATGTATACTTAAATATTATAACTGTAAAATCAAAGACAAAATTCAACAGTTGGAGAAAGGAACGATGACTGGTGGCGAATTGCAATCCACATCCAAACCGCAACCGCAGCAAAATATTATTTGGAACGACGTAAGTTTTCTTTCGTTTAATAGATAACATTATTGATTTTTTTTTAATTTACTTTTCTTGTTTGATCATGTAGATTAAAACCGCATTCAGTAGACGCATTCAAAGCGGCGTCATTGTAAACTTGCATCACACCGATCCCGTCCTATTTATGGCCGACTGTTTAAGTATTCTACAAAATAAAATTGAAAATGTACATCGACAATTTACGTCTATTAAGGTAAACGTCGTTTTATGTTGCCTCTATATTAAAAATTCAATAAACGAAACTAAAACGGATTATAAATATTTTTGCACGTCTAATTATATTATAACTGTGCTATCTCTTTTCCACGAAATATATGAAGAAATGGTTAACACTATTTTATTAAAAATGAGCGAATATCAAGAACGCGACAGTGGTTGGGCACTAAAAGAAGTCATAAATTTAGCAGTCAATATTAACAAATACAACCCGTTGAAAGGAAACGGTTTTATTGAATTACCACAAAAACTAAAGACGAGCAATGCGATTCTAAATATAAAAAACAACGATAAAATTTGTTTTGTTTGGTGTATTTTGGCATGTCTGACCAAACGGTACTCCGTCAATACTAAAGATTATCCACAAAATTATAATGATTATTTAAATTTAATTGGTATTCAATTCCCATTCAAATTATGTGATGTCCGTAAATTTGAACGACAAAATCCACATATTTCGATAAACGTATTCGGTGTACATAAAGATGGTAGAACAATAGTGGGTCCACTATATCACACAAGAGAAACAAAGGCAACCCATGTCAATCTTTTATATTTAACTAAACGTAGACAGAGCCATTACTGTTTAATAACTGATTTAGGAAAAATTTGCTCCCAACAAATATCTAAACATAAAGAGCAAAGTTTTATTTGTGACAGATGCCTGTGTCATTTTATTTCGGCTGAAAAATTGAAATTGCATTTACCAGATTGTTCCCTATTCGATTCCGTCAAGATTAATTTACCGAAAGCTAATAACAACAAATTGAAATTCAACAGCTATCGCAAACAGATACAATCACCATACGTAATTTATGCTGACTTTGAAAGTCTCACAAAAAAATTGATAACGATGATGAAAAAGAAAATGGGAACACGTCTTATACACATAAATATCAGAAACATATTCCCTACAGTGTTGCTTATCAGACCGTGTCTTCATTAAATCCAAAATTAAATAATTTCGAAATTTATAGAGGTGAACAACCGATAAAATGGTTTATGCAAAAACTAAAGGAGGAAGCTAATAAGTTTGTAGAACATATATTAAGTGCTAACAAACCTATAGAACCGCTAACACCTGAACAATTACTTGAATATATTACGACTACACATTGTATGTTTTGTTCAATTATTTTTGACGACAATAATCCGAAAACACTGGATCATTGTCACGTGACAGGATTATATCGATTTGCGCTATGTCGTAGTTGTAATCTTAACCTGAAAATAGAAAATGTCATACCAATCTTCTTTCATAATCTTTCCGGTTACGATGGACATTTCATAGTTAAGGAATTATCATTTGAACAAGGACCGATATCTATCATTCCCCTTACTAAAGAAAATTACATCTCGTTCAGTAAAACTATCAATGTAAACAATAAAATGGTAAAATTGCGTTTTCTAGATAGCTATCGATTTCTCTCAACATCTCTAGATAAATTGGCTAAATCTTTGGAGGTCGATGACTTCATTCAATTAAGGAAAGCTTTTCCGAACGTTAGCTTAGATATTATAACACGAAAAGGTGTATTTCCTTATGATTACGTTGATAGTTTTGAAAAGCTAGAAAATGTTCATCTCCCGAATGAAGCAGAGTTTTATAATAAATTATATGACACACACATTAGTAGTGATGATTATGAACACGCCAAATTGGTTTGGGAGCGATTCAACGTCAAAACATTGGGGGAATACTCTGATATCTATTTGAAAATCGATGTTCTGTTATTGACCGACATCTTTGAAAATTATCGTAAAATCTGTTTAAAAAGTTACGGTCTTGATCCCGCCAAGTTTTACACTACGGCAGGTTTCTCTTGGCAAGCCATGCTGAAAATGACTAAAATTGAATTAGAACTTCTTACCGATATCGATATGATTTTATTTATTGAGAAAGGAATAAGAGGCGGCTTTGTTCAATGCAGTAAACGTCACGCTAAAGCTAATAATAAATTTTTAAAATCCTTCAATCCAAAATTAAAAGAATCATACATAATGTATTTTGATATTAATAATCTTTATGGCTGGGCAATGTCTAATGCACTACCGTACGGCGATTTCTGTTGGGAAAATAATATAGAGTTCGTAAAAAATAAGCTTATCCTAGAATCTAATCGACAAACTAAATTCAGCAGTGACATTCCGGAGGAGGTGGAGGAATTCGGGTATATTTTAGAAGTAGACTTACACTATCCGCAACATTTACATGAATACCATAAAGATTTACCGTTGTTACCACATCATTTCAAATCGAAAATTTCCAAAAATTATAAATTGATGAGCACGTTATATGAACGAGAAAAAATAATATTGCATTACAAAAACTTAATTCAAGCGTTATCGTTGGGTATAGAATTAATCCATATTCACAGAGTGTTAAAATTTAGGCAGAGTCGCTGGTTAAAAAATTACATTGATTTTAATACAAACATGAGGGCGAATGCAAAAACTGCTTTCGAGAAAGACTTATATAAATTAAAAAATAACGCGGTGTTTGGGAAAACTTTGGAAAATATTAGAAAACACAGAGACGTTCGTCTCGTAACACATTGGAGCGGTCGCTATGGTGCTGAAGATTTAATTGCTCAACCTAACTTTAAATCAGTAACAATATTTGATGAAAATTTGATTGCCGTGGAATTACTTAAAACTGAAATTAATTTTGATAAGCCAATATACGTTGGACAGAGTATATTAGATATATCGAAAACATTAATGTATGATTATCATTATAATTATTTTAAGAAAAAGTTAAATAAATTAGAATTACTATATATGGATACGGATAGTTTAATGTATTATAATGAAATGGAAACTCCTTCACATTCCCATAACTTCTATGATATTATTCTGCAAGATTGTAATTTACATTTTGACACAAGTGATTATCCTTCGGATAATTGTTTTGGTATTGCTTCTGTAAACAAGAAAGTCATAGGCAAAATAAAGGATGAAATGTGTGGTACTGCAATTAGCGAGTTTGTGGGTTTGAAATCAAAAATGTATGCCGTAGCGATTGATTGTAATCAGGAAATTAAAAAAGCTAAGGGTATAGGTAAAAGTGCAATGCGTGACATTAATTTTGATATATACAAATATTCTTTATTCAACAATGAAAAATATTATGCAAAATTTCAAACAATTCGTTCGATAAACCATAACTTATATTCTGTTGAAATTAATAAAAGATCGCTAGACTCGGAAGATGATAAGAGAGAGGTTTTAGGTGATAAGATACACACACTTCCTTGGGGATATCAAGGTGTGAGGTAAAAAAAAATGATAATTTATAGTTTCCCACATCCCATTTATTATCTAATAACAGATAGTGGCATTTTAAAAAATAAAGTTATCCACATCCCATTTATTATCTAATAACAGATAGCGGCATTTTCTATTATATATAAAAAGAAAAATAGTTTTCTTCTTCAATTTTAGTCAGACGTGTTTACGACAAAAAGAAAAAAATTAAAACATGAACCAACCGAAAACATTATATACAATTTCAAAGGTGTCGCTTCTTAATAATGTAAACGATAAAATTGATATAATTTTACTGTATCAACATTTACCAATAGCAATTGTATTGGAATTATTTGATGAATATCCTCAACATCGTTGGAGGCAAATTATTGGGGATTGTGACGATAGGAGTGATCTATATTGTTTAGAAGGTTTATTTAATAGAACGATTGACGACGAGATATGTTCACCTGATTTAAGGAGAGCTATAATAAATTGTAAAAACTGGTATCCGGTGCTTTCAAACCTGGCAAAAGTTTGTGTATGGAGATATGGATTTAAACTTGGAGATGGTAATCTTGTGTGTAGAGATTGCCATTTACGTGAAAACCAAGCTTATCTAAAATTAAACTTGTGCCCCATTAAACGAACCACTTATCATCAACATTTTGAGATTACGCCCGCACTGTTGCGTTTGATTTTTCAATCAAATAAAACTTGGTGTATGTATTGTTTTCAAGTGCCGTTACTAAAAATATTTTCAAATCAACAATGTTTCAATTTGTTTCACCAAAGTTCATCTAGGATTAACGCAATGTTTAATGTAGATGATGGAGAGGATACATACATATTGGATAGATTAACCTCTACAACAAGACATAAATTTTTACCTAATCAATATGAAAGCGATCCGGATGATTAACGCGAGAGAAAAAGAGATGAAAACATATACATATGTATGTAGTTTGCTATTATAATTTTAACTATATTTTGATCGCGATGGAAAAGAGATGAAACATATACTTTGCTATTAGAATTTTAATTATATATATTTTGTTAATAGTAAATTATCCATTTCTTATTGTATTTTCCCTACTATTAAAATTATATATCTATGTACCTATGTTGTAGTATCATGTATCTATTTTCAATTATATATCAATGTACCTCTATGTTGTAGCATCTATCTATTAGAATTTTAATTATATTTTGTTAATATTAAATATCTATACGTTTCTTTTTATTATATTATTCCTACTACTAAAATTTAATTATACGAGATGTATTAATGTTGAAAAAGTATGATTTAAATAAAAAAATCATATCTAAGTCTATATCGTTTTTATTTATTCCTTTTTTTTTTTCTACATAGACAAAATGCACATACAATCACTTAAAAAATTCTTCTAAACTTTTACTACACCCCAAGCAACGATTTTTAGCTGGCGGCGGACCATCGATGTGATCTAACTGATTGGATGTATTATAATGCCGATAACATGGTCTGTACGGTTCTAATTTCTTTTTCCACTTTCGTGGTAAATCATTCCATATATTCTCCAGACAGGTCGGACGGATGCGGCGCGTCTCGAATAGGTACATGGGGATGTATTTAATTAGATCTCTGTCCATCTCTGTCAACGTATCATTATCTAAATGTCGAAGTACGAGAGCGACCTTCTCAGCTACCTTATTGTCGGTCATCTCCTATATCTTTGCTGCAGCACCGCCACAAAAATTTATTCTACCGAACACAATACCGTGACATGTGATAGTGTCACGTGCTCCGCTTACGTGGTGATAGTGTCACGTGCTCCGCTTACGTGCCTCCCCTAACGGGCCCAGCCCCCGCCACCTCCCGGACCACGTCTCCCACCCCCGTGACACGGCTCACACCCCCGTGACACGGCTCCCGCCCCCAGTGACACGGCTCCCGTCCCCAGTGACACGGCTCCCGCCCCCAGTGACACGGCTCCCGCCCCCGTGGCACGGCTGCCACCCCCGGGCCACTCATACAGGTCACGTGACCGGACAGCCACCCCCAGCCGAAGGCCCTCTCGCCGACTTTTGCAAGTTTTCCCCACGGGCGATTTCTTTTGCAAGCGACTGTTTTTCCCACGGGCGATTTCTTTTGCAAGCGACTGTTTTTTATATAAGAGCGATGAAACCACAGACATGATAACAAACCACAACAAAGTGCCGCCTAATCGTTAGAGTGAGAGGGAAATAGTGGTCCAAAAGGCGGATATCCGGCTTTTCTTATGGGATTGCTACATAGGTGCGAGAGAGAAAGATATATACAAAACCCCCATAGATACCCTACTAATATTGGCACAGGTCGTCCTCGTTGATAACAAAACAACTTTTCTTCATAATATTTTTTCCTATCTGTGTTGTGGATAAGCGATTACCTGGAGCAATAAGAAATAGAGGGTTGGTATATGGGGACGGTAAAAGTCAGAATTCCGGAACGATATTTGGCACAGGTCCTCCTCGTTGATAACAAAACAACTTTTCTTCATAATATTCTTTCCTATCTGTGTTGTGGATAAGCGATTACCTGGAGCAATAAAAAATAGAGGGTTGGTATATGGGGACGGTAAAAGTCAGAATTCCGGAACGATATTTGGCACAGGTCTTCCTCGTTAATAACAAAACAACTTTTCTTCATAATATTTTTTCCTATCTGTGTTGTGGATAAGCGATTACCTGGAGCAATAAGAAATAGAGGGTTGGTATATGGGGACGGTAAAAGTCAGAATTCCGGAACGATATTTGGCACAGGTCCTCCTCGTTGATAACAAAACAACTTTTCTTCATAATATTTTTTCCTATCTGTGTTGTGGATAAGCGATTACCTGGAGCAATAAGAAATAGAGGGTTGGTATATGGGGACGGTAAAAGTCAGAATTCTCGAACAATATTTGGCACAGGTCCTCCTCGTTGATAACAAAACAACTTTTCTTCATAATATTTTTTCCTATCTGTGTTGTGGATAAGCGATTACCTGGAGCAATAAGAAATAGAGGGTTGGTATATGGGGACGGTAAAAGTCAGAATTCCGGAACGATATTTGGCACAGGTCTTCCTCGTTGATAACAAAACAACTTTTCTTCATAATATTTTTTCCTATCTGTGTTGTGGATAAGCGATTACCTGGAGCAATAAAAAATAGAGGGTTGGTATATGGGGACGGTAAAAGTCAGAATTCTCGAACAATATTTGGCACAGGTCTTCCTCGTTGATAACAAAACAACTTTTCTTCATAATATTTTTTCCTATCTGTGTTGTGGATAAGCGATTACCTGGAGCAATAAAAAATAGAGGGTTGGTATATGGGGACGGTAAAAGTCAGAATTCTCGAACAATATTTGGCACAGGTCCTCCTCGTTGATAACAAAACAACTTTTCTTCATAATATTTTTTCCTATCTGTGTTGTGGATAAGCGATTACCTGGAGCAATAAAAAATAGAGGGTTGGTATATGGGGACGGTAAAAGTCAGAATTCTGGAACAATATTTGGCACAGGTCTTCCTCGTTAATAACAAAACAACTTTTCTTCATAATATTTTTTCCTATCTGTGTTGTGGATAAGCGATTACCTGGAGCAATAAAAAATAGAGGGTTGGTATATGGGGACGGTAAAAGTCAGAATTCTCGAACAATATTTGGCACAGGTCCTCCTCGTTGATAACAAAACAACTTTTCTTCATAATATTTTTTCCTATCTGTGTTGTGGATAAGCGATTACCTGGAGCAATAAGAAATAGAGGGTTGGTATATGGGGACGGTAAAAGTCAGAATTCCGGAACGATATTTGGCACAGGTCTTCCTCGTTAATAACAAAACAACTTTTCTTCATAATATTTTTTCCTATCTGTGTTGTGGATAAGCGATTACCTGGAGCAATAAGAAATAGAGGGTTGGTATATGGGGACGGTAAAAGTCAGAATTCCGGAACGATATTTGGCACAGGTCTTCCTCGTTGATAACAAAACAACTTTTCTTCATAATATTTTTTCCTATCTGTGTTGTGGATAAGCGATTACCTGGAGCAATAAGAAATAGAGGGTTGGTATATGGGGACGGTAAAAGTCAGAATTCTCGAACAATATTTGGCACAGGTCCTCCTCGTTGATAACAAAACAACTTTTCTTCATAATATTTTTTCCTATCTGTGTTGTGGATAAGCGATTACCTGGAGCAATAAGAAATAGAGGGTTGGTATATGGGGACGGTAAAAGTCAGAATTCCGGAACGATATTTGGCACAGGTCTTCCTCGTTGATAACAAAACAACTTTTCTTCATAATATTTTTTCCTATCTGTGTTGTGGATAAGCGATTACCTGGAGCAATAAGAAATAGAGGGTTGGTATATGGGGACGGTAAAAGTCAGAATTCTCGAACAATATTTGGCACAGGTCTTCCTCGTTGATAACAAAACAACTTTTCTTCATAATATTTTTTCCTATCTGTGTTGTGGATAAGCGATTACCTGGAGCAATAAGAAATAGAGGGTTGGTATATGGGGACGGTAAAAGTCAGAATTCTCGAACGAATATTTGGCACAGGTCTTCCTCGTTGATAACAAAACAACTTTTCTTCATAATATTTTTTCCTATCTGTGTTGTGGATAAGCGATTACCTGGAGCAATAAGAAATAGAGGGTTGGTATATGGGGACGGTAAAAGTCAGAATTCCGGAACGATATTTGGCACAGGTCTTCCTCGTTGATAACAAAACAACTTTTCTTCATAATATTTTTTCCTATCTGTGTTGTGGATAAGCGATTACCTGGAGCAATAAGAAATAGAGGGTTGGTATATGGGGACGGTAAAAGTCAGAATTCTCGAACGATATTTGGCACAGGTCTTCCTCGTTGATAACAAAACAACTTTTCTTCATAATATTTTTTCCTATCTGTGTTGTGGATAAGCGATTACCTGGAGCAATAAGAAATAGAGGGTTGGTATATGGGGACGGTAAAAGTCAGAATTCCGGAACGATATTTGGCACAGGTCTTCCTCGTTGATAACAAAACAACTTTTCTTCATAATATTTTTTCCTATCTGTGTTGTGGATAAGCGATTACCTGGAGCAATAAGAAATAGAGGGTTGGTATATGGGGACGGTAAAAGTCAGAATTCCGGAACGATATTTGGCACAGGTCTTCCTCGTTGATAACAAAACAACTTTTCTTCATAATATTTTTTCCTATCTGTGTTGTGGATAAGCGATTACCTGGAGCAATAAGAAATAGAGGGTTGGTATATGGGGACGGTAAAAGTCAGAATTCCGGAACGATATTTGGCACAGGTCCTCCTCGTTGATAACAAAACAACTTTTCTTCATAATATTTTTTCCTATCTGTGTTGTGGATAAGCGATTACCTGGAGCAATAAGAAATAGAGGGTTGGTATATGGGGACGGTAAAAGTCAGAATTCTCGAACAATATTTGGCACAGGTCCTCCTCGTTGATAACAAAACAACTTTTCTTCATAATATTTTTTCCTATCTGTGTTGTGGATAAGCGATTACCTGGAGCAATAAGAAATAGAGGGTTGGTATATGGGGACGGTAAAAGTCAGAATTCTCGAACAATATTTGGCACAGGTCCTCCTCGTTGATAACAAAACAACTTTTCTTCATAATATTTTTTCCTATCTGTGTTGTGGATAAGCGATTACCTGGAGCAATAAGAAATAGAGGGTTGGTATATGGGGACGGTAAAAGTCAGAATTCCGGAACGATATTTGGCACAGGTCTTCCTCGTTGATAACAAAACAACTTTTCTTCATAATATTTTTTCCTATCTGTGTTGTGGATAAGCGATTACCTGGAGCAATAAGAAATAGAGGGTTGGTATATGGGGACGGTAAAAGTCAGAATTCTCGAACGAATATTTGGCACAGGTCTTCCTCGTTGATAACAAAACAACTTTTCTTCATAATATTTTTTCCTATCTGTGTTGTGGATAAGCGATTACCTGGAGCAATAAAAAATAGAGGGTTGGTATATGGGGACGGTAAAAGTCAGAATTCTCGAACAATATTTGGCACAGGTCCTCCTCGTTGATAACAAAACAACTTTTCTTCATAATATTTTTTCCTATCTGTGTTGTGGATAAGCGATTACCTGGAGCAATAAAAAATAGAGGGTTGGTATATGGGGACGGTAAAAGTCAGAATTCCGGAACGATATTTGGCACAGGTCTTCCTCGTTGATAACAAAACAACTTTTCTTCATAATATTTTTTCCTATCTGTGTTGTGGATAAGCGATTACCTGGAGCAATAAGAAATAGAGGGTTGGTATATGGGGACGGTAAAAGTCAGAATTCCGGAACGATATTTGGCACAGGTCTTCCTCGTTGATAACAAAACAACTTTTCTTCATAATATTTTTTCCTATCTGTGTTGTGGATAAGCGATTACCTGGAGCAATAAGAAATAGAGGGTTGGTATATGGGGACGGTAAAAGTCAGAATTCCGGAACGATATTTGGCACAGGTCCTCCTCGTTGATAACAAAACAACTTTTCTTCATAATATTTTTTCCTATCTGTGTTGTGGATAAGCGATTACCTGGAGCAATAAGAAATAGAGGGTTGGTATATGGGGACGGTAAAAGTCAGAATTCCGGAACGATATTTGGCACAGGTCTTCCTCGTTGATAACAAAACAACTTTTCTTCATAATATTTTTTCCTATCTGTGTTGTGGATAAGCGATTACCTGGAGCAATAAGAAATAGAGGGTTGGTATATGGGGACGGTAAAAGTCAGAATTCTCGAACGATATTTGGCACAGGTCTTCCTCGTTGATAACAAAACAACTTTTCTTCATAATATTTTTTCCTATCTGTGTTGTGGATAAGCGATTACCTGGAGCAATAAGAAATAGAGGGTTGGTATATGGGGACGGTAAAAGTCAGAATTCCGGAACGATATTTGGCACAGGTCTTCCTCGTTGATAACAAAACAACTTTTCTTCATAATATTTTTTCCTATCTGTGTTGTGGATAAGCGATTACCTGGAGCAATAAAAAATAGAGGGTTGGTATATGGGGACGGTAAAAGTCAGAATTCTCGAACAATATTTGGCACAGGTCCTCCTCGTTGATAACAAAACAACTTTTCTTCATAATATTCTTTCCTATCTGTGTTGTGGATAAGCGATTACCTGGAGCAATAAGAAATAGAGGGTTGGTATATGGGGACGGTAAAAGTCAGAATTCCGGAACGATATTTGGCACAGGTCTTCCTCGTTAATAACAAAATAACTTTTCTTCATAATATTTTTTCCTATCTGTGTTGTGGATAAGCGATTACCTGGAGCAATAAAAAATAGAGGGTTGGTATATGGGGACGGTAAAAGTCAGAATTCTCGAACAATATTTGGCACAGGTCCTCCTCGTTGATAACAAAACAACTTTTCTTCATAATATTTTTTCCTATCTGTGTTGTGGATAAGCGATTACCTGGAGCAATAAGAAATAGAGGGTTGGTATATGGGGACGGTAAAAGTCAGAATTCCGGAACGATATTTGGCACAGGTCCTCCTCGTTGATAACAAAACAACTTTTCTTCATAATATTTTTTCCTATCTGTGTTGTGGATAAGCGATTACCTGGAGCAATAAGAAATAGAGGGTTGGTATATGGGGACGGTAAAAGTCAGAATTCCGGAACGATATTTGGCACAGGTCTTCCTCGTTGATAACAAAACAACTTTTCTTCATAATATTTTTTCCTATCTGTGTTGTGGATAAGCGATTACCTGGAGCAATAAGAAATAGAGGGTTGGTATATGGGGACGGTAAAAGTCAGAATTCTCGAACAATATTTGGCACAGGTCCTCCTCGTTGATAACAAAACAACTTTTCTTCATAATATTTTTTCCTATCTGTGTTGTGGATAAGCGATTACCTGGAGCAATAAGAAATAGAGGGTTGGTATATGGGGACGGTAAAAGTCAGAATTCTCGAACGATATTTGGCACAGGTCCTCCTCGTTGATAACAAAACAACTTTTCTTCATAATATTTTTTCCTATCTGTGTTGTGGATAAGCGATTACCTGGAGCAATAAGAAATAGAGGGTTGGTATATGGGGACGGTAAAAGTCAGAATTCCGGAACGATATTTGGCACAGGTCTTCCTCGTTGATAACAAAACAACTTTTCTTCATAATATTTTTTCCTATCTGTGTTGTGGATAAGCGATTACCTGGAGCAATAAAAAATAGAGGGTTGGTATATGGGGACGGTAAAAGTCAGAATTCTCGAACAATATTTGGCACAGGTCCTCCTCGTTGATAACAAAACAACTTTTCTTCATAATATTTTTTCCTATCTGTGTTGTGGATAAGCGATTACCTGGAGCAATAAGAAATAGAGGGTTGGTATATGGGGACGGTAAAAGTCAGAATTCTCGAACAATATTTGGCACAGGTCCTCCTCGTTGATAACAAAACAACTTTTCTTCATAATATTTTTTCCTATCTGTGTTGTGGATAAGCGATTACCTGGAGCAATAAGAAATAGAGGGTTGGTATATGGGGACGGTAAAAGTCAGAATTCTCGAACAATATTTGGCACAGGTCCTCCTCGTTGATAACAAAACAACTTTTCTTCATAATATTTTTTCCTATCTGTGTTGTGGATAAGCGATTACCTGGAGCAATAAGAAATAGAGGGTTGGTATATGGGGACGGTAAAAGTCAGAATTCTCGAACAATATTTGGCACAGGTCCTCCTCGTTGATAACAAAACAACTTTTCTTCATAATATTTTTTCCTATCTGTGTTGTGGATAAGCGATTACCTGGAGCAATAAGAAATAGAGGGTTGGTATATGGGGACGGTAAAAGTCAGAATTCCGGAACGATATTTGGCACAGGTCTTCCTCGTTGATAACAAAACAACTTTTCTTCATAATATTTTTTCCTATCTGTGTTGTGGATAAGCGATTACCTGGAGCAATAAGAAATAGAGGGTTGGTATATGGGGACGGTAAAAGTCAGAATTCCGGAACGATATTTGGCACAGGTCTTCCTCGTTGATAACAAAACAACTTTTCTTCATAATATTTTTTCCTATCTGTGTTGTGGATAAGCGATTACCTGGAGCAATAAAAAATAGAGGGTTGGTATATGGGGACGGTAAAAGTCAGAATTCCGGAACGATATTTGGCACAGGTCCTCCTCGTTGATAACAAAACAACTTTTCTTCATAATATTTTTTCCTATCTGTGTTGTGGATAAGCGATTACCTGGAGCAATAAGAAATAGAGGGTTGGTATATGGGGACGGTAAAAGTCAGAATTCCGGAACGATATTTGGCACAGGTCTTCCTCGTTGATAACAAAACAACTTTTCTTCATAATATTTTTTCCTATCTGTGTTGTGGATAAGCGATTACCTGGAGCAATAAAAAATAGAGGGTTGGTATATGGGGACGGTAAAAGTCAGAATTCCGGAACGATATTTGGCACAGGTCTTCCTCGTTAATAACAAAACAACTTTTCTTCATAATATTTTTTCCTATCTGTGTTGTGGATAAGCGATTACCTGGAGCAATAAGAAATAGAGGGTTGGTATATGGGGACGGTAAAAGTCAGAATTCCGGAACGATATTTGGCACAGGTCCTCCTCGTTGATAACAAAACAACTTTTCTTCATAA
Source organism: Chrysina gloriosa (assembly GCA_038088585.1). NCBI lineage: Eukaryota > Metazoa > Arthropoda > Insecta > Coleoptera > Scarabaeidae > Chrysina > Chrysina gloriosa. Next base: position 8,064 of record JAYRCI010000083.1, on the reverse strand, counting down.
TATTTTTTCCTATCTGTGTTGTGGATAAGCGATTACCTGGAGCAATAAAAAATAGAGGGTTGGTATATGGGGACGGTAAAAGTCAGAATTCCGGAACGATATTTGGCACAGGTCTTCCTCGTTAATAACAAAACAACTTTTCTTCATAATATTTTTTCCTATCTGTGTTGTGGATAAGCGATTACCTGGAGCAATAAAAAATAGAGGGTTGGTATATGGGGACGGTAAAAGTCAGAATTCTCGAACAATATTTGGCACAGGTCCTCCTCGTTGATAACAAAACAACTTTTCTTCATAATATTTTTTCCTATCTGTGTTGTGGATAAGCGATTACCTGGAGCAATAAGAAATAGAGGGTTGGTATATGGGGACGGTAAAAGTCAGAATTCCGGAACGATATTTGGCACAGGTCTTCCTCGTTAATAACAAAACAACTTTTCTTCATAATATTTTTTCCTATCTGTGTTGTGGATAAGCGATTACCTGGAGCAATAAGAAATAGAGGGTTGGTATATGGGGACGGTAAAAGTCAGAATTCCGGAACGATATTTGGCACAGGTCCTCCTCGTTGATAACAAAACAACTTTTCTTCATAATATTTTTTCCTATCTGTGTTGTGGATAAGCGATTACCTGGAGCAATAAAAAATAGAGGGTTGGTATATGGGGACGGTAAAAGTCAGAATTCCGGAACGATATTTGGCACAGGTCTTCCTCGTTAATAACAAAACAACTTTTCTTCATAATATTTTTTCCTATCTGTGTTGTGGATAAGCGATTACCTGGAGCAATAAGAAATAGAGGGTTGGTATATGGGGACGGTAAAAGTCAGAATTCTCGAACAATATTTGGCACAGGTCCTCCTCGTTGATAACAAAACAACTTTTCTTCATAATATTTTTTCCTATCTGTGTTGTGGATAAGCGATTACCTGGAGCAATAAGAAATAGAGGGTTGGTATATGGGGACGGTAAAAGTCAGAATTCCGGAACGATATTTGGCACAGGTCTTCCTCGTTGATAACAAAACAACTTTTCTTCATAATATTTTTTCCTATCTGTGTTGTGGATAAGCGATTACCTGGAGCAATAAAAAATAGAGGGTTGGTATATGGGGACGGTAAAAGTCAGAATTCTCGAACAATATTTGGCACAGGTCTTCCTCGTTGATAACAAAACAACTTTTCTTCATAATATTTTTTCCTATCTGTGTTGTGGATAAGCGATTACCTGGAGCAATAAGAAATAGAGGGTTGGTATATGGGGACGGTAAAAGTCAGAATTCTCGAACAATATTTGGCACAGGTCCTCCTCGTTGATAACAAAACAACTTTTCTTCATAATATTTTTTCCTATCTGTGTTGTGGATAAGCGATTACCTGGAGCAATAAAAAATAGAGGGTTGGTATATGGGGACGGTAAAAGTCAGAATTCCGGAACGATATTTGGCACAGGTCTTCCTCGTTGATAACAAAACAACTTTTCTTCATAATATTTTTTCCTATCTGTGTTGTGGATAAGCGATTACCTGGAGCAATAAGAAATAGAGGGTTGGTATATGGGGACGGTAAAAGTCAGAATTCTCGAACAATATTTGGCACAGGTCTTCCTCGTTGATAACAAAACAACTTTTCTTCATAATATTTTTTCCTATCTGTGTTGTGGATAAGCGATTACCTGGAGCAATAAGAAATAGAGGGTTGGTATATGGGGACGGTAAAAGTCAGAATTCTCGAACAATATTTGGCACAGGTCCTCCTCGTTGATAACAAAACAACTTTTCTTCATAATATTTTTTCCTATCTGTGTTGTGGATAAGCGATTACCTGGAGCAATAAGAAATAGAGGGTTGGTATATGGGGACGGTAAAAGTCAGAATTCTCGAACAATATTTGGCACAGGTCTTCCTCGTTGATAACAAAACAACTTTTCTTCATAATATTTTTTCCTATCTGTGTTGTGGATAAGCGATTACCTGGAGCAATAAAAAATAGAGGGTTGGTATATGGGGACGGTAAAAGTCAGAATTCCGGAACGATATTTGGCACAGGTCTTCCTCGTTGATAACAAAACAACTTTTCTTCATAATATTTTTTCCTATCTGTGTTGTGGATAAGCGATTACCTGGAGCAATAAGAAATAGAGGGTTGGTATATGGGGACGGTAAAAGTCAGAATTCTCGAACAATATTTGGCACAGGTCCTCCTCGTTGATAACAAAACAACTTTTCTTCATAATATTTTTTCCTATCTGTGTTGTGGATAAGCGATTACCTGGAGCAATAAGAAATAGAGGGTTGGTATATGGGGACGGTAAAAGTCAGAATTCCGGAACGATATTTGGCACAGGTCCTCCTCGTTGATAACAAAACAACTTTTCTTCATAATATTTTTTCCTATCTGTGTTGTGGATAAGCGATTACCTGGAGCAATAAAAAATAGAGGGTTGGTATATGGGGACGGTAAAAGTCAGAATTCTCGAACAATATTTGGCACAGGTCTTCCTCGTTGATAACAAAACAACTTTTCTTCATAATATTTTTTCCTATCTGTGTTGTGGATAAGCGATTACCTGGAGCAATAAAAAATAGAGGGTTGGTATATGGGGACGGTAAAAGTCAGAATTCTCGAACAATATTTGGCACAGGTCCTCCTCGTTGATAACAAAACAACTTTTCTTCATAATATTTTTTCCTATCTGTGTTGTGGATAAGCGATTACCTGGAGCAATAAGAAATAGAGGGTTGGTATATGGGGACGGTAAAAGTCAGAATTCCGGAACGATATTTGGCACAGGTCTTCCTCGTTAATAACAAAACAACTTTTCTTCATAATATTTTTTCCTATCTGTGTTGTGGATAAGCGATTACCTGGAGCAATAAAAAATAGAGGGTTGGTATATGGGGACGGTAAAAGTCAGAATTCTCGAACAATATTTGGCACAGGTCCTCCTCGTTGATAACAAAACAACTTTTCTTCATAATATTTTTTCCTATCTGTGTTGTGGATAAGCGATTACCTGGAGCAATAAGAAATAGAGGGTTGGTATATGGGGACGGTAAAAGTCAGAATTCCGGAACGATATTTGGCACAGGTCTTCCTCGTTAATAACAAAACAACTTTTCTTCATAATATTTTTTCCTATCTGTGTTGTGGATAAGCGATTACCTGGAGCAATAAGAAATAGAGGGTTGGTATATGGGGACGGTAAAAGTCAGAATTCTCGAACGATATTTGGCACAGGTCCTCCTCGTTGATAACAAAACAACTTTTCTTCATAATATTTTTTCCTATCTGTGTTGTGGATAAGCGATTACCTGGAGCAATAAGAAATAGAGGGTTGGTATATGGGGACGGTAAAAGTCAGAATTCCGGAACGATATTTGGCACAGGTCCTCCTCGTTGATAACAAAACAACTTTTCTTCATAATATTTTTTCCTATCTGTGTTGTGGATAAGCGATTACCTGGAGCAATAAAAAATAGAGGGTTGGTATATGGGGACGGTAAAAGTCAGAATTCTCGAACAATATTTGGCACAGGTCTTCCTCGTTGATAACAAAACAACTTTTCTTCATAATATTTTTTCCTATCTGTGTTGTGGATAAGCGATTACCTGGAGCAATAAGAAATAGAGGGTTGGTATATGGGGACGGTAAAAGTCAGAATTCTCGAACAATATTTGGCACAGGTCTTCCTCGTTGATAACAAAACAACTTTTCTTCATAATATTTTTTCCTATCTGTGTTGTGGATAAGCGATTACCTGGAGCAATAAGAAATAGAGGGTTGGTATATGGGGACGGTAAAAGTCAGAATTCTCGAACAATATTTGGCACAGGTCCTCCTCGTTGATAACAAAACAACTTTTCTTCATAATATTTTTTCCTATCTGTGTTGTGGATAAGCGATTACCTGGAGCAATAAGAAATAGAGGGTTGGTATATGGGGACGGTAAAAGTCAGAATTCCGGAACGATATTTGGCACAGGTCCTCCTCGTTGATAACAAAACAACTTTTCTTCATAATATTTTTTCCTATCTGTGTTGTGGATAAGCGATTACCTGGAGCAATAAAAAATAGAGGGTTGGTATATGGGGACGGTAAAAGTCAGAATTCCGGAACGATATTTGGCACAGGTCTTCCTCGTTAATAACAAAACAACTTTTCTTCATAATATTTTTTCCTATCTGTGTTGTGGATAAGCGATTACCTGGAGCAATAAGAAATAGAGGGTTGGTATATGGGGACGGTAAAAGTCAGAATTCCGGAACGATATTTGGCACAGGTCCTCCTCGTTGATAACAAAACAACTTTTCTTCATAATATTTTTTCCTATCTGTGTTGTGGATAAGCGATTACCTGGAGCAATAAGAAATAGAGGGTTGGTATATGGGGACGGTAAAAGTCAGAATTCTCGAACGATATTTGGCACAGGTCCTCCTCGTTGATAACAAAACAACTTTTCTTCATAATATTTTTTCCTATCTGTGTTGTGGATAAGCGATTACCTGGAGCAATAAGAAATAGAGGGTTGGTATATGGGGACGGTAAAAGTCAGAATTCTCGAACAATATTTGGCACAGGTCCTCCTCGTTGATAACAAAACAACTTTTCTTCATAATATTTTTTCCTATCTGTGTTGTGGATAAGCGATTACCTGGAGCAATAAGAAATAGAGGGTTGGTATATGGGGACGGTAAAAGTCAGAATTCCGGAACGATATTTGGCACAGGTCCTCCTCGTTGATAACAAAACAACTTTTCTTCATAATATTTTTTCCTATCTGTGTTGTGGATAAGCGATTACCTGGAGCAATAAAAAATAGAGGGTTGGTATATGGGGACGGTAAAAGTCAGAATTCTCGAACAATATTTGGCACAGGTCTTCCTCGTTGATAACAAAACAACTTTTCTTCATAATATTTTTTCCTATCTGTGTTGTGGATAAGCGATTACCTGGAGCAATAAGAAATAGAGGGTTGGTATATGGGGACGGTAAAAGTCAGAATTCTCGAACGATATTTGGCACAGGTCCTCCTCGTTGATAACAAAACAACTTTTCTTCATAATATTTTTTCCTATCTGTGTTGTGGATAAGCGATTACCTGGAGCAATAAGAAATAGAGGGTTGGTATATGGGGACGGTAAAAGTCAGAATTCCGGAACGATATTTGGCACAGGTCTTCCTCGTTGATAACAAAACAACTTTTCTTCATAATATTTTTTCCTATCTGTGTTGTGGATAAGCGATTACCTGGAGCAATAAGAAATAGAGGGTTGGTATATGGGGACGGTAAAAGTCAGAATTCCGGAACGATATTTGGCACAGGTCTTCCTCGTTGATAACAAAACAACTTTTCTTCATAATATTTTTTCCTATCTGTGTTGTGGATAAGCGATTACCTGGAGCAATAAGAAATAGAGGGTTGGTATATGGGGACGGTAAAAGTCAGAATTCCGGAACGATATTTGGCACAGGTCCTCCTCGTTGATAACAAAACAACTTTTCTTCATAATATTTTTTCCTATCTGTGTTGTGGATAAGCGATTACCTGGAGCAATAAGAAATAGAGGGTTGGTATATGGGGACGGTAAAAGTCAGAATTCTCGAACGATATTTGGCACAGGTCTTCCTCGTTGATAACAAAACAACTTTTCTTCATAATATTTTTTCCTATCTGTGTTGTGGATAAGCGATTACCTGGAGCAATAAGAAATAGAGGGTTGGTATATGGGGACGGTAAAAGTCAGAATTCCGGAACGATATTTGGCACAGGTCTTCCTCGTTGATAACAAAACAACTTTTCTTCATAATATTTTTTCCTATCTGTGTTGTGGATAAGCGATTACCTGGAGCAATAAGAAATAGAGGGTTGGTATATGGGGACGGTAAAAGTCAGAATTCTCGAACAATATTTGGCACAGGTCTTCCTCGTTGATAACAAAACAACTTTTCTTCATAATATTTTTTCCTATCTGTGTTGTGGATAAGCGATTACCTGGAGCAATAAGAAATAGAGGGTTGGTATATGGGGACGGTAAAAGTCAGAATTCTCGAACAATATTTGGCACAGGTCCTCCTCGTTGATAACAAAACAACTTTTCTTCATAATATTTTTTCCTATCTGTGTTGTGGATAAGCGATTACCTGGAGCAATAAAAAATAGAGGGTTGGTATATGGGGACGGTAAAAGTCAGAATTCTGGAACAATATTTGGCACAGGTCTTCCTCGTTAATAACAAAACAACTTTTCTTCATAATATTTTTTCCTATCTGTGTTGTGGATAAGCGATTACCTGGAGCAATAAAAAATAGAGGGTTGGTATATGGGGACGGTAAAAGTCAGAATTCTCGAACGAATATTTGGCACAGGTCGTCCTCGTTGATAACAAAACAACTTTTCTTCATAATATTTTTTCCTATCTGTGTTGTGGATAAGCGATTACCTGGAGCAATAAGAAATAGAGGGTTGGTATATGGGGACGGTAAAAGTCAGAATTCCGGAACGATATTTGGCACAGGTCTTCCTCGTTAATAACAAAACAACTTTTCTTCATAATATTTTTTCCTATCTGTGTTGTGGATAAGCGATTACCTGGAGCAATAAGAAATAGAGGGTTGGTATATGGGGACGGTAAAAGTCAGAATTCCGGAACGATATTTGGCACAGGTCTTCCTCGTTGATAACAAAACAACTTTTCTTCATAATATTTTTTCCTATCTGTGTTGTGGATAAGCGATTACCTGGAGCAATAAGAAATAGAGGGTTGGTATATGGGGACGGTAAAAGTCAGAATTCTCGAACAATATTTGGCACAGGTCCTCCTCGTTGATAACAAAACAACTTTTCTTCATAATATTTTTTCCTATCTGTGTTGTGGATAAGCGATTACCTGGAGCAATAAGAAATAGAGGGTTGGTATATGGGGACGGTAAAAGTCAGAATTCTGGAACAATATTTGGCACAGGTCTTCCTCGTTAATAACAAAACAACTTTTCTTCATAATATTTTTTCCTATCTGTGTTGTGGATAAGCGATTACCTGGAGCAATAAGAAATAGAGGGTTGGTATATGGGGACGGTAAAAGTCAGAATTCTCGAACAATATTTGGCACAGGTCCTCCTCGTTGATAACAAAACAACTTTTCTTCATAATATTTTTTCCTATCTGTGTTGTGGATAAGCGATTACCTGGAGCAATAAGAAATAGAGGGTTGGTATATGGGGACGGTAAAAGTCAGAATTCTGGAACAATATTTGGCACAGGTCTTCCTCGTTAATAACAAAACAACTTTTCTTCATAATATTTTTTCCTATCTGTGTTGTGGATAAGCGATTACCTGGAGCAATAAGAAATAGAGGGTTGGTATATGGGGACGGTAAAAGTCAGAATTCTCGAACGAATATTTGGCACAGGTCGTCCTCGTTGATAACAAAACAACTTTTCTTCATAATATTTTTTCCTATCTGTGTTGTGGATAAGCGATTACCTGGAGCAATAAAAAATAGAGGGTTGGTATATGGGGACGGTAAAAGTCAGAATTCTCGAACAATATTTGGCACAGGTCCTCCTCGTTGATAACAAAACAACTTTTCTTCATAATATTTTTCCTATCTGTGTTGTGGATAAGCGATTACCTGGAGCAATAAGAAATAGAGGGTTGGTATATGGGGACGGTAAAAGTCAGAATTCCGGAACGATATTTGGCACAGGTCTTCCTCGTTGATAACAAAACAACTTTTCTTCATAATATTTTTTCCTATCTGTGTTGTGGATAAGCGATTACCTGGAGCAATAAGAAATAGAGGGTTGGTATATGGGGACGGTAAAAGTCAGAATTCTCGAACAATATTTGGCACAGGTCCTCCTCGTTGATAACAAAACAACTTTTCTTCATAATATTTTTTCCTATCTGTGTTGTGGATAAGCGATTACCTGGAGCAATAAGAAATAGAGGGTTGGTATATGGGGACGGTAAAAGTCAGAATTCCGGAACGATATTTGGCACAGGTCCTCCTCGTTGATAACAAAACAACTTTTCTTCATAATATTTTTTCCTATCTGT